>CM024589.1:30916794-31204351 GCA_014182565.1 Eucalyptus marginata
TCTACTCCTTATTCGGTCCCGATTTCGGGCTTGAGTACGTAGCCAAGGATTCACGGTCGAGCACCGGCACCGGCACATCGAAGAATTTACTTCTGGGTTCCAGCTCTTTTCTAACGCTTCCTCCGGACATGAATTCGCCGACCGTTTTCATCTCCGTCGTCGAATTGGTCCTGCTGTCCCAACGGTTCTCTCCGCGTGTCGTCCTCGACTTCGCCGCCCAAAGACCCGTTTCTCGGGATAGCTCCTGAAGGTTCGAGCCCGCCGCTTTCTTTTGGGTGCCTCGTTTGTGAAGTGTTTTTTATTGGACAGAGCTCGCTGTAGTGGGTGGGGTGGGGTGGGGTGAGGGGTTTTGACTTTTTGAGGCTGTGGTTGGGTGACTGATGACAGTCTGCGTGATACCCAGATGTGAAATATTACGGTTCATCGCACAGGATCAAGTGTAAGGATAGGTCGAAGAAATTCACCAGAGCCCAGGTCAATGACAATTTCTGCGACTGCCCAGATGTGGAAAGATGAGCCAGGTCCTTTTTGAGCCATTTTTTTGAGTAATTAGTTTGCTGTTGTCCTTGAATTTATTGGTTGTTCTCACGTCTTGCATTGTGTTTAGATGGATGAGTTGATGCAACGGAAGGGAAATAAAGACAGATTATGAATAGGATAAATAATGGATATAGTAAAATAAATATTTCTTTTTTGGGCCATAGACCACCCTGGGGCAAAACTGGGAGGAGATAGAAGTAAATTCATGAATCACTGTCGCCCTTCTTTTCATTGATGTCTGTCTTGTTCATTTGATGAGATGCATATCAAGAACTCCCAGTTTTCTTTCTTGCCGAACAAAGCAGACGAATTGTTACCTTAAGCAATTTCACCAGATATTACTAACTTGGCGGGTATATTATGAGGACATAATATTTTCCTTGGTAATTGTCATGAATAATCGGTTTGCATCATAGATCAGCAAAACTGCGGATTGCTTTATTTGATATAAATGCTTTTGAAGAGCAAAGAAGTGTATTCAGTTTATATGGGATGGTCTGGCCAACTTCCATAAACTGGCATAGTTGAGTGATGCTCTCCATTGATATATTAGTAATGATGGTCCATGAAGAAGCTCAGCTGGACTCATGTTAGTTCAGTTGTATTGTGCTTATCACAAACCATGGGTTTCTTTTTGTTAAGCTTGTACTGGTTTTAGATATTACTTATCCAAAAAGACTGTTAGTAATCTTAGGCTTTATTTCTTCTTATAGAACATAGTATGTGTGGAAACACTAGTAGTGTCCATATCTGGACCTGCTTTGATGTTTAGACTATTCTAAATGACACTGTTACTTTCACCCGGCTTTGTTTCCTCCTTTAGAACATCTCATGTATGTCTGCAGATTTCTTGTAGTGTCCACCACTAGAGCTACGTACTTTTCTAATTGTAACTTCACTTTCTCTGACTCGATAATGCAGGAACATCAGCATGCCCAAATGGAAAGTTTTATTGTCGGAATGCAGGACATGTTCCTGTCATTATATTTTCTTCAGAGTAAATGATGCCATTTGTGGTAAGTAGTCCATCGGGACTTTTCTCCATGGTCTTGGCCTTTCCAAGCATTCGTTTTCCTGTGTTGATTGTGGACCTCATTCTCCCTTTTGATCATCTGTACATAACACATGCATGTACGTTCATACCATCGAACAAGATCCTGCTGCATTTGAATTGCCCAACAAGGTTGCAATTCCTTCTAGACATAAGAATATCCCAGATATGATATTATGAACGGCCAGGGCCAGAAGTCCTCTTTGCAGATTTTAATTGCTTCAATGTCAAGGATATCTCTAATCTTCACTGCAATGAGATGTTCCACGCTTTAGTGTCATGGGGCACTGATTAATCATAATTGTGCAACAACAGATTTATTTACCTGCTTTAGCAACTTCATGTTCTGGATTGTCTTCCTCACCAACAAACATCGCTGTTAAAATATTAATTTACAGACTATTTAATGAACCCTAATACCATGAAGACAAGTAAACAAGGGTATATTTCAAGTGATGAACAGATTTGAGACTACTTTTTAGGAACTCTCCAACTTTTGAGGACAAGGATGATTGTGAGATATATGCATATGGGAAATGAATGGAAACTTTTTTCGGCTTTACATCTTAAGGATTGTTTCAAAAGCTAGACAAGAGTGGCTTCTTCAATTGAGAACAGTTTGCATGCTTGTTCTGGTTCAATCCAGTGAAAAGAAAGTGGTCAAAACTAGGTGAGATGGAGAACTGGTTTAGTTCGGATTGATCTTTTCCTTAACACTCGTCAATGAACAGTGTTTCTGAGAATACAAGAAAAATTGCAGGAAGGGGCAAGGTTGGAGAGAAAACAAAAGGTGCATTTTTTAATGAAATCTACGTGCTTATCGTCATATGCAGGGATCTGCAGAGTGATCAATTGTTAGTAAAATGGATGATCAATGTGTGGATTAAGTAACATCATAATATTGTGATAAGATGGTGTAGGATCTAAGGTATTATATTTGAATGAGAGTGTCTTCTGAATTGTTGTTTTTTTTTTCCCTTTCAGTTTGCAATCATTGACAATTGTTTCGCTTTTAAACTGCTGCTGTTAGGACATGGTAATTCCTCCTTACAAAGACAGCCTTCTGTTATTCAGTTGGTATCTGCAACAATTTGATTTGGATGGCAATCGGGTATGTGTTTAATTTTTTGGTGAAAATTGGGAGTTCCGTCTCCATCTCTAGTTTCCAAAATGTTAAATCTCAAATTGTTCATTTCACAGGTCAATCAACGGCTTACTGTTTATGGGAATACAGGAAGCACAGATCAGCATTCGTAAGTTATTTTTGATAAAGTAATGCCACTATTACTTTTACATGCTGGTGATGTGATTATTCCGATGCATGTTTTTGTCTAATTTCCATATAGCTACAAACAACAGCTGAGAGAGGTGTGCACAACTTCTTCCTAACATTCATTGAAGTGCTTTGTGAGAGACAACCTGGTCATGATTGGGAGATTGAACCTAGTGTTACCTGTGGTGACTATCTGTTTGGAATGCTTCAAGTTAGTTTACAATAAGTGCTACTGATATTTACCTTTAAGAAGATTCTAGCAATAGTCGAAGTTCTTATGTCTATTGTTTCTGAAGTTTAAGATCTCAGACTTCTCTTGGAAAGGAGACATGAGTTCAGTGGATGATTTACTTATAGTCACTCGGTTGTTTTCTGCAATTGATCTCTTTTAGATATGGTGAACTTCTGTAGGGAACGGGCTATGCTCTATATGCCAATGATCGTGAGTCTATAAGTCACTGTTGAAGAAGTGACCCCTAGATCAGTGGGGCTCTTATAGCATTGTATGAGCGAGCAGTTGAGATATACGCCTCATTAGTTAATATTAATGCCTATCATCAACCCGGTAAATAGTTTACCTTATAATTCTAATTTAAATTACATGATTGCTATATGTTTTGGGCTTATTGCTGTTGAGAATATATGTGGCCTCTCTGAGTCAAGAAATCAAAGCAATTCATCCAGCTGTCTTTTTCTTGGCCCCGATGTGCGACTGAAATTCTTAGGTGTCGAAGCTGGGAAAAAGGCAGCAGCAGAAGTATTTGCTCATCAGAAACGGCTTCTGGCTGTACTCAATGAGGCCAGGTATCTTACTAGAACAAGCTTGTCTAAGATGGAAACTATCGGCTCTTAAGGAACGGGGAACACTTAAAGGAACTGTTGAGTGGGGTGGTAGAAACATGGACAAGAAGAAAAGCAAGCTCATAGGCATTGCAGATGATGGACAGAAAGAGATCCGCATTGAAAGGACGGATGAATTTGGCTGAATAGTAAGTTTTCGACGAAAAAAGGATATTAATCATAAAGCCATGTAATACTAAATTGTCCATTATAATTTCTTTTGCATCTGACAAAGAAACACCAATTCATTACTTTGATGTTTTTATGTCAATCTTCTTGTTTTGAATGTTTTGCAACAGTTAACCCCAAAGGAAGCTTTCCGATTGCTTTCCCATAAATTTCATGGAAAAGGGCCTGGCAAAATGAAGCAAGAGAAGCGCATGAAGCAATAGCAGGAAGAATTGAAGTTGAAGCAGATGAAGAATTCAGACACGCCTTCTTTGTCTGCAGAGAGGATGAGGGAAGCTCAAGCTCAAATGAAGACACCTTATCTTGTGCTTAGTGGTCATGTTAAGCCTGGGTATGTTTTCCTCTATTAAAAAATCAAGTTACTAGTTCTTTATTCATTGGCATTTAAGTACATAGCATTTTAGATTAATCTGACTTTATAAGATGTCAATGTGGAGTGTCTTGTTCCATGACCAAAGTGCTTGATTGTCTTTTCGCTTTGCTGCTTCAAATTTTCTATTTATCCCAAATCCCTTGGAGCCTCGGCTCTGCTGAGGAGATGTTTCTGTTTGCTAATGTACAGCTCCATGGATCACTGCCTGGATGACTCTATCCAGACTATATTTCCCAAGTTTGGATTTACTATTACTCTTATTTTATTGCAAAAAGGAAATTGGCCTGTGTTTGTTTGCACCATAATTGTTGACGCAAATTATCAAGATGCATCTCAGGTGCAAGGTTTTCTATGTATGCGGCACCACCAGGCTATCTTTTAACACCACTTGGAATAATTTCTGAGTATTTGTGTCCATCAGATCATTTTTGTAATTCTGCTTCCAGAAGCATTTTAGACTAAGGTTACTAGACTTTTAGAAGAAAAGCAAGGTCTTAGGCATCACGATTTTAGTGATCTTTTTATCAAGCTGGGTTTTGTCAAAATGGTTGTAGGGCTTCTCTCTTCTCTTTTTGTTTTCTTTTACTAGGGAATCTTTTTGTCCTGACTTTTAAGGCACCTGCCCTTGGTTCATACTTCATAAGTTCTGATGTTCGGCTGTATTATAGGTTGAGCATTTCTTTGATATAAAGCAGAAGCCTGAGCCTACTAACTTGGGAGCACCAAAGAAGCTGAAAACTTGAAGTGTTATTGACAGGTCTTCTATTATTTGTTGAGTTCGAGCAACTTACTATTGGGGCTAGAAGTAACTTCAGGCCAGGTGTCGATTGCAGCTCCACATTACATTATCCTATATACCTTTTAGCTGTATCAACTATGAAGATCAAAATATAGATGCTCTTGTTGCTTTTGATGATGTACTTAGACCTCGTAATGCCAACAAGACAGGCAGCAATTTTTGAGAATTCTTTGTTGCCCGATAATTGAATGGCACCTTTATTAGTGATCTTCTTCATTGTCTTGTTCCTAGAGATGGTTGTACAGATTATGTGATTCGCAGGTGGCTATTTCACAGATGCTACTCTTGCTGTTAGACAAACGACCGAGCAAGTGAAATGCTTTGCATGTGTTTATGGAGAGATAATGGCCATCGGTGTAAACCTTGCTTTTATTTGTTGCTATATGGGGTGTGAACACCTTTGCTTTGATTTGTTGCTATATATAGGGCATGCTTGCTCGTGTGCAAATGTGGTTAGGTGTGTGCATGTCCTGTTTGTATACAGCTGCGCTTGCATGATTTTGAGAACCTGTAGAACACTCGAGATTCTTGTGATGGGGACACATTTGTTTTTCTAAAGGGGTAGAAGTCATTCTTCTTAAAAGCCGTCATCAATTTTTTTTTTTTTCTGTTTTAGGTTCTATATCTCCTCCACTATACGGTGTGGTTCTATGGACTGGGAAAGCAAGCCTATCGAGGAATGTTTCTCAACAACTTAATTGGTATTACAGTACACAATAAGATGCCTTTCATCTTCGAGAGTTATCGGTATCAATTACTAGCAAATTAAGCCCAATTTTTGGATCCGTCGATTGAAGGTTCATGAATTAGAATGGTCGCCAACTACTGAATTTCTGTAAACCAATACGGCATAAAAGGTCGGACAATGTGTCCTTTTTTCATTTGGCTCATTATAAATTGGCAACTTCATCACAAAAGAGTCTTTTATCCAATCTTCCCAATACTCTTTTTGGAGAGCATTTTGAGGATAAAAGGTGGTTTTTCATCATTAGCCTTCCTCTAGCGTTTTGAATTGTGTAGTATTTGTGAATCTCAAAATTTTGTGTGGAATATGGTGTAATCTAACTCACCCAACAACGACAATCAGTGCATTTTAGGTGTGGAAAAATGTTCTCTACTTAATTGGATTTTAGTTCGTTCACCGATGGCCCCGAGAGAAGGGAAAAATCTATTGGAAATCATCATCAGCCGAGTTAGATATCGAAGTTGGGCTGAACATTTGAAAGCAGGAAGTTGCCCATATGACACTACGGTGACATGACACTATCAAAGCTAAGTTCCCTACCATTTTACGGCTGATTGAAATAATCCAAAAAGCAATATTCAATCGTGAACTCCTACAAGTGAAAAAGAATCTCCAAAGCAAATTATGAATAGGATTAATGAAGAGAGCATTCAACTGCACATCATCAACAAGGGCTTTGTTTAAGCAACGAAAAAGAAGGCGAGAAAACATTGACAACCAAGATACAAATTCAGAACAACAAAACAATTTTGCTAGATTGAGTTACATAGACCCTTCACCCAGTCTGGTAAAGTAGCGCTAAAGAGCAGCGTCGAACTTTACTTGTATCCTCCACCTTGCCCGCAAGAACTAGAAGAATTGAAGGATAAGTATATCCACATCTATCGGAATGTGGTTAAATCGAAAAAATCACATAATTGAGACAGAGATTCTCCAAATATCTTAGGAGATAATCAATTTTCAAACGCAGCCTAGATAATGCCTTAATTAAACCTACTAAGACAAGCCTCAAGCAGAGGAATAGCAATATTGGTTTGAGGCCCTCTCAATGTATGCACAATAAGATATATGTTACATGTAGTAGAGAATTTTAAAGGCACAAAGAAAATAAAGATCTTGCTCTAAAAATAAGATTTAAAATCTCTTTTAAAAAGTTCTAAGCAGCCTGCATGATGCTGAAACTGAAAAACCTATTGTCAAATATCAATAAATAAGTAAAGCATATTTCCTCCAGAAACTTCATAGGGAAAAAAATTAGTGCACATACACCAAGAATTAGCTCCACATCTTCAACAAAACCCATCCTTACCATTTCATCAGCCTTATCAAGGACAAGGAAGGTTAAAGAGCTCAAGTCAATATTTTCCCTCCCAATGTGGTCCTGCCACAATATGTAACAACTGTGAATAAGAGCTCATAGTAAGATGAACCTGTCATCTGAAGCGTAAATCACGAGTCACACATACAAGCTAAAGTCACCTCAGCACAAGAAATTCTGCATAGTCAGTTGTCATTGCTGTTCTGTGGTAATCCGACTAATGGCAATGAAAATAGCTTTCCTTTCTCAGTGATGGAAGATATTCGATGTATAGATTGTTGGAAGGTGGCCAACAATGGCTGCAACTGATAACACAGCCTTTCAGGACGAAAGGCATGTTGAAGTGTTATTCTATAGAATTGATAATGCTCGCGTTCTTGTGGACAGACAAGTAATTTTTACACCACTAACCAGAAGATCTTAACACAATGATCAACAAATCAATAGCATAGCCAGGCAACAAACCCACAGATAACACTGTGATCACACTACTGGGGGTCAGAGGTACCATAAGAACCTCAACAGAATTAATTAAAACAATGATAGCCTGCTGGCAAAATATGTTGGTTGTACCTTGTTTGTACCATTTCGAGTGCATCAACGGTCCTGATATCTGAAAGCTTCGGGTCCTTTTCAACCTTGATCATCAACGGTCAAATATGAATTGTATGAGGAGGGAACTACAGATTAAAATTCGGCCAAAACAATTAGAATGGAAGATATAAATGAACCGATAGAAAAAATGAAATATGTTGCAATATGGAGAATTACTGCAGCTAAAAACTAATAACTAGACTCACACTTACAGCTCAAAGCTGAAATGATACTTAATAATGCAATGTAGATTTTCCTAAGCAACCAAAACACTCTAACAACATCAATGATCTAACCAATTTTCTGCATATAAAATGACCGCTTGAAATAACCACATTCCTTTTATGCTTCCTCCTGTGAGCATGATGGATAGGGGAAATTCCCACCAGAACACATGAGACTTCTATTGCACTCTCATACTGATACATTATCACTAAAGGCAGCAGAAATGAAGTTGGAGAGAATTTCTTTCATGTCAACCACCAAACTGACTTTCATTTGGCCTCGTGAAACCAGTTTGGAGTATAATTAAATAGCATGAAAACCTAGTAAATCTTACACAAATAGGCACTATAGTAGTACTTGACATTTCAGCCAACGGTAGCTGTAAGTAACCATCCATTTAAGCAATGTCCTCTTTTACAAAAAAAGTGATTCGGTTCCAACTTCTTGGAAAAAGATATCCTATTTGGCTAAGTATTTAATCCTCTAAATGCCAGATTTGTACAAGTGGATATTCTCTTAGTCACTCCTCTTCTCCCGACAAAAGCCAGAGTAGACATTCAGAGAGACCAATGAAATGAGCATTCTTTCTATTGAACCTGGTCAGATGGATAATCATCGACAAGTCCAATCCTTTCATCAAGCATACTCTCTGTAGTTGATGTATCACTTTCACCTCCTCCACCCTTTTCAATTCTCTCTTGATTAATTTCCTCAGCTGTTTTGGTTTTCTCTTTGCCAGCTTTCCCCTCAGCTTCTTTTTTGTTCCTCTCTTCTTCTTCTTTTCTCATTCGTTCTTTCTCCTCTGCTTTCTCTATTTGTTCTTTGCGCTCTATATTTAGGGATGAAAAAGCAACAAAACAGTTGATAGTAACACAAAAATGAACGCATGTAAAAGAAATCTTAAACAAAGCATCATAAAGTGCCAAAGCATGGAAGAAGGGTAGTCTAAGCACATGTACAACAGCAGAGATAGCAAATAGTGACCATGACACTAAGGGTATTTTGGGAGCACCAAGGGCCGGAATTTGGAGAGAGTATCTAAAAATTTGAATTTTCCCTCTATTTCTCTCTCACAGAAATTTCAAACTTCTCCCGACTTTCCACCTATCCCGTCCATTTTCACTATTTTTCCCAAATATAGCTCATCTTCCAAACATCATAACACTACTACACACTCGTTTAGAGGGATGAAGTAATTTCTTTTAGTGAGGTAAACCAAATGCTTCCCAAATCTTCCATCCATTTACCTACAAGGCTGGGATACATCTGGCACATCAATATCTAATAGTCACAACATCCACGCTCATTCAGAAAATGCTTCGTTGTTTGGTAAAACTACCAAACAGTTAGTATTGTAAAATATCTATACATAAGCTATACTATGATGAGTTCATTATCATCAGAGTGTGAGTTTTTCCAATTCCATAGACCATAATATGCTGCTATCATTGGATGCAGTATGAACAAAGATGATATATATGTGCAGTAGCCAGCAACTACATTTTAAGGGCAAACTCAGGTTTAATGAGATCATGACGACTAAATTCAAGTTATCTTGCCAAGATACCACCAAATTAGGAAAAACCAAACCTTTAAGCTGTTCAAACTGCACTTTCAGTACTTTCTCCTCACTTTTCAGTTTTGACAATTCTTCCTTGTCTTTTGCAAGAGCTACTTTAGCCTGTTCCACTTCTTGTTTACATATGGCAACGCCCTCCTGGTACACAGCAATTTTTTTCTTCAGCTCATCTCATGCTGCTTTTCCAGCTTCCCGACATGTATTCAGGCACTTCACTTTATCACCATATTTGTCACTCCCATCACAGCAGTCTGAGTTTCATGGAGCAGGCAAAGAACATATGTTAGAGGAAACATTAAGAGGAGGCAGAAAAAAGAATGACCACCTGCTAGTTAACCTTTGTCCAGCGGATGCTAAAATCAGTGTTACAAGAACCAGAACGATCTAGTAATTCCGTCAACCTATTGAGGTCAGATGATGTCAGCATATAAATCTTTTATAGGACCTTAGCATTTAGTAATTGTCCAATTGACAAAAATCCTAAACAATGAAAAGGGAAAATTAATCTTAGCATTAATTAGTATCTTATCACAATATTATGATGTTACTTAATCCACACATTGATCATCCATTTTACTAACAATTGATCACTCTGCAGATCCCTGCATATGACGATAAGCACGTAGATTTCATTAAAAAAATGCACCTTTTGTTTTCTCTCCAACCTTTGCCCCTTCCTGCAATTTTTCTTGTATTCTCAGAAACACTGTTCATTGACGAGTGTTAAGGAAAAGATCAATCCGAACAAACCAGTTCTCCATCTCACCTAGTTTTGACCACTTTCTTTTCACTGGATTGAACCAGAACAAGCATGCAAACTGTTCTCAATTGAAGAAGCCACTCTTGTCTAGCTTTTGAAACAATCCTTAAGATGTAAAGCCGAAAAAAAGTTTCCATTCATTTCCCATATGCATATATCTCACAATCAATGTCCTTGTCCTCAAAAGTTGGAGAGTTCCTAAAAAGTAGTCTCAAATCTGTTCATCACTTGAAATATACCCTTGTTTACTTGTCTTCATGGTATTAGGGTTCATTAAATAGTCTGTAAATTAATATTTTAACAGCGATGTTTGTTGGTGAGGAAGACAATCCAGAACATGAAGTTGCTAAAGCAGGTAAATAAATCTGTTGTTGCACAATTATGATTAATCAGTGCCCCATGACACTAAAGCGTGGAACATCTCATTGCAGTGAAGATTAGAGATATCCTTGACATTGAAGCAATTAAAATCTGCAAAGAGGACTTCTGGCCCTGGCCGTTCATAATATCATATCTGATATTCTTATGTCTAAGAAGGAATTGCAACCTTGTTGGGCAATTCAAATGCAGCAGGATCTTGTTCGATGGTACATGAACGTACATGCATGTGTTATGTACAGATGATCAAAAGGGAGAATGAGGTCCACAATCAACACAGGAAAACGAATGCTTGGAAAGGCCAAGACCATGGAGAAAAAGTCCCGATGGACTACTTACCACAAATGGCATCATTTACTCTCGAAGAAAATATAATGACAGGAACATGTCCTGCATTCCGACAATAAAACTTTCCATTTGGGCATGCTGATGTTCCTGCATTATCGAGTCAGAGAAAGTGAAGTTACAATTAGAAAAGTACGTAGCTCTAGTGGTGGACACTACAAGAAATCTGCAGACATACATGAGATGTTCTAAAGGAGGAAACAAAGCCGGGTGAAAGTAACAGTGTCATTTAGAATAGTCTAAACATCAAAGCAGGTCCAGATATGGACACTACTAGGTGTTTCCACACATACTATGTTCTATAAGAAGAAATAAAGCCTAAGATTACTAACAGTCTTTTTTGGATAAGTAATATCTAAAACCAGTACAAGCTTAACAAAAAGAAACCCATGGTTTGTGATAAGCACAATACAACTGAACTAACATGAGTCCAGCTGAGCTTCTTCATGGACCATCATTACTAATATATCAATGGAGAGCATCGCTCAACTATGCCAGTTTATGGAAGTTGGCCAGACCATCCCATATAAACTGAATACACTTCTTTGCTCTTCAAAAGCATTTATATCAAATAAAGCAATCCGCAGTTTTGCTGATCTATGATGCAAAACCGATTATTCATGACAATTACCAAGGAAAATATTATGTCCTCATAATATACCCGCCAAGTTCGTAATATCTGGTGAAATTGCTTAAGGTAACAATTCGTCTGCTTTGTTCGGCAAGAAAGAAAACTGGGAGTTCTTGATATGCATCTCATCAAATGAACAAGACAGACATCAATGAAAAGAAGGGCGACAGTGATTCATGAATTTACTTCTATCTCCTCCCAGTTTTGCCCCAGGGTGGTCTATGGCCCAAAAAGAAATATTTATTTTACTATATCCATTATTTATCCTATTCATAATCTCTGTCTTTATTTCCCTTCCGTTGCATCAACTCATCCATCTAAACACAATGCAAGACGAGAACAACCAATAAATTCAAGGACAACAGCAAACTAATTACTCAAAAAAATGGCTCAAAAAAGGACCTGGCTCATCTTTCCCATCTGGGCAGTCGCAGAAATTGTCATTGACCTGGGCTCTGGTGAATTTCTTCGACCTATCCTTACACTTGATCCTGTGCGATGAACCGTAATATTTCACATCTGGGTATCACGCAGACTGTCATCAGTCACCCAACCACAGCCTCAAAAAGTCAAAACCCCTCACCCCACCCCACCCCACCCACTACAGCGAGCTCTGTCCAATAAAAAACACTTCACAAACGAGGCACCCAAAAGAAAGCGGCGGGCTCGAACCTTCAGGAGCTATCCCGAGAAACGGGTCTTTGGGCGGCGAAGTCGAGGACGACACGCGGAGAGAACCGTTGGACAGCAGGACCAATTCGACGACGGAGATGAAAACGGTCGGCGAATTCATGTCCGGAGGAAGCGTTAGAAAAGAGCTGGAACCCAGAAGTAAATTCTTCGATGTGCCGGTGCCGGTGCTCGACCGTGAATCCTTGGCTACGTACTCAAGCCCGAAATCGGGACCGAATAAGGAGTAGAAGACAAAGAAGCTCGAGAGGCTAGTCGGCGGCCGGCAATTTCTGGAGCTGCGGCTGGAAAGTCGATGACGGCGACGAGGACAGAGGCGAGGAGGGAAGCGCTTAGGGTGAGTGAGAAGGCTCGAGACAGAGAGGAGGGGGCGCTTGAGGAAGAGAGAGGCCTCTCCTTCTTCGCCGCGCCGTCGACCCCGCCCAAGTCCGCCCAGATCTCCCTCGCGAACGAGCGGGCCAACGTCAGGGACAGCGCACGGTCAGCGGCGGGGAGCCTGGTGCCGCTCGGGAACGAGACCGAGATGCCAGAGGCAGATGACCAGCGACGCTTTTGGGTAGGCGCAGGCCGAGGCGCAGGCGGAGCCGGAGACGAGAGCTTGGCATGGTGGGATACACGGAGAAGGAAACAGAGGAGAGGAAGGCTCTGAGAGCGTTCTTTTTCTTTACGAGGAGAGGGAGAGAATCCGTCCATTCAAGTGGCGAGGAGAGAAATTTTGAGCGGGAGGAATTAGCTGACCGTCCTTTCGAGCCGAGCCGAGCCGACCAAAAACCAGCCCTTTTCTCATTTTCGAGAGGGTCCCGCTCGGGGACAGGTGTCGACATCTGAGTGGTTCATGCGCGCCAGGTCAGCGGATGACGTGGCGCGCACGAACCACTGAATATTTTCTCGTGACGACAATCGTACCAGACCACCTGCACAATCAAATCTGAGGTCGTGTCAAGGTGACCACCACCACCACCAGTGGCATCGACACAACCACCACACCTTCTTATTCTATTCGAGAGTTTTAATGGAGGTGAGCGAGATCATGTCCATGAGAATCAAATTGTAACATCTCCTCCTCCTAGCGTCATATGTACATTAAGAATCTCTAATAGTTAAACAGATTGTACCATTTTCTCATAATCTTTTCGAAAATATAAATCACAAGTCGGGCATCCATAATCTACTTGAAACTCACCTTCGTACTTACAAGTACATGTGATATCTCACACTAATTATAAAATTAACCACCTCCGCTTCCACAATATTTATACAAAATTCTTGGATTGCAAATTAGACAATCGGCTGCTTAATGGTACCATCGTAAAACCGTCGAACCATCATAAATAACATGCAATAGTCCCGAAAATACAAATTAGGCTGTGAAGAGATGTGTTTGATTATAATCAATCAATTTTGTTTCTTAATGATTTCAAAGTTATCGATTTTGATTTATGACTTTTAGTGTACTTTGTAAACGACTTATCATATTTGGGTGACCTGTTACGTTAAATCCAAATACGTCCTCAGCTCTCTGGGCAGAAGCGGGCCCAAGGGGTACTTGGTGCCAAATTTGCCCTAAGGAAAATCATAAGCATGGGCATGATACATATCATTTCTCCATTGAGCTCCGTTTCTTTCATAGAAATGAATTTTGCTAGAAAATATTTTTCAAGAAACTTATTTTCAAGGATTTCATTTTCCTTTAATATTTTACAAATAATATGGAAGTCATTTTCTAATGTTGGTTCTATGAAAATATCGAAACAGGCATTTGAGAAAAGACCTTATCGACATTTGAATTTTTCCAACAGGTCAAACTTAAGAAAACTCGAGATTCGATATCCCTGATGGTGATAAAACTTGTTTCCTGAACAAAAACAGCCAAATAATTTTCCATAGGGTCTCGATTTCAAATAGAAATTAGGAGCTTGCATTGTTTGTGATTAGGTGTCGATTTCTCGATAAATCAAGAGTTAACTTTTATGTTGATTTTTGAGTCAATTCAACTCTAAATAAATTTTTATCAAAACATGTAAAAATGCAAATAAATGTCAATTTGATATCTACATGTAGAAATAGTTTTTAGACTTCAAATTTTCATAAAAAAGGATCAAATGTTGACTTTTTGTCAAACCGAAGACTTGGATGTTCGATCAAAAATAAAAAATTCATTGATTTCTAGTCATTTTTAGATTCGATTTCTTCTATGCATTTGACTTAGGGAAAATAACAGTGGAAGTTCTCGGGCCCGATTCCATGAATTTCGAACAAGGGAATTTTGGAAAGGCGGTCAATCTTTTGGCGAAACTTTCTCGTCCCAAAGATGTCTATTACTGGTGAGGGTTTTGTACGAGGTGGATTTAATGAATGAATGCGCGATTAGCTGAAGACTAAGTTCCAGTCCAATGATACCGTTAGAGAGCGATGCGTAGGTGGAATGACATGTTGGACTTTAAGGTCATCATTGGTCGGAAATTTGACCGCGAGACAAGTTTGTCTGCCAATTGAATATAGGGGGTTTTTTTTTTTTTAAATGAGACAAAAAAGTTCAAGTTAGCATTTGGATTTGACCTAAAGTGAGTGTTTTTTACAAGACAAAAAAATTTCAGGCTAGAATCGAAACTCAATCTAATGTTGGTACTTTTGTGAGATGTAGAAAAAAGTTCGAGCCAAAATTATGGATCCAACCAAAAGTCGGTACTTTTTAAGGGAATTAGGTCAATATATTTATAAGGAAACCAATTATGCTCCTCACTATTTATACTAAGATCACTTGGAATCCTCTATTTTTTAAAATACAAATTTGCATTCTCAGTTTTCATGTTACATATCTAATTGTATGTCTATTTCATGTATCTCTCAGTTTTCAATCTACATTGGACTGTCCATGACTTGTACAAACTCGATAAAAGGTTGTGCGAGCCCGGTGACTTTGGATTGAGGTTGTGCACGCGTCACGACAACCGGTGCTTGCGACGGCAATGGCGAGGTGGCAGCCTCCCACAACAGCTTGTGATGGTAGGTGGATGGGTTAAAGTTTGTTGATGCCAGGGGCTTTAGGGGTTTTGCATTTAGGGGCTAGGGTTTGTTGCAATTTCAGAGTACGGATTTGCTTGGTGTGACATACATACATATATATTTATATATTCCAAAGGAGGGTATTTGTTACTTTTAATCATAGGAGCTTGTCTTAGAATGGGGAATGGAATTCTGAATAAGGGAGGAGGGAAAGTGGTAATGAATTCCAGACCAAAGAAAAAAAATTGGTAACGAATTGAAAAATGAGGAGGGTAGTTGTTATTTACCTAATTAATAATCAAATCTTTTTACTATAACTTTTGTATAAAAACAAGCACAATTCTCTTAATAAACTTTAGTTTTAGTCCAAATTCTGACCTGAACATTTTTTGTATTATAAAAAAGTATCAACTTTCAATCAGCACCTAAATATATCATTCGTCAAGTTTTGTCTAATGATACCGTTAAACTCTTGACGTGTCATGGGATCATTGGACAAACTGAATGGAAGCCAAATTTTAATACCAACCCAAAATTAGTGCTCTTCATGAGCGAAAAAACAAGTTCAGGTTATATAAGTGACTCGAGTTTAAATTGGTGCATTTAAATGAGAAAAAACGAGCTAAAGTTGATACTTTTTAAGAGAGTTAGGCAATAGAAACAAAGGCCAGAATTGAATTCATAGAAATAAACTTTCTTGGGAAGAATCAATTGAATTTAGAAAGCGTTAAAAACCACGTATAGACATGAATAGGTTAGCTCATCAAAGAAAATTGGGTCAACGGTCTATGTTCAGCCATAAAATCTCTTTAGAGAGATTGCCATCATTTCACATTCAGTAAGGACATGGCTATCTAACCTTTAATGTATACTCTGACTAAAAAAAACTCTAGTGTATGCTCTATTTAGAAGTCACTTTTAACCAACCGACCAGCCGACCAAATTTTTTTCTTGAATAATTACAAAGGGTGGGAGGGTAACCTTTCCTAAATGTTAATTTATTTTTTGTTGACTTTCTTTTAACCATAACTTATAAAAACCAAAAAAAGAGGAATGCTTTTTAACAGCCGAGCAATTGTTTGTTTGCTACATAGTCTATAAGGGATGCCAACGAAGATAGTCAGACAACCCATCACTAGGGGCCAACGAAGATAGTCAGACAACCCATCACTAGGGGTGAGCATTGGTTCTAGGGTTGACCCTGGACTGCCCCTAAACTGCCCCAACCTTGTCGGTCCTAATTCGGTCTCCAAGGGAACTAGGTCGGTCCTTAGTCCTAGGACCTTGGATCCTGCACTGTGCGGGTTGATTCTCAATCCTGGAAGTTTAGAGTTAGTCCAATCCGGATTAACCTTGCACACAATATATTATATCTATTTATTTATGCTTTTGTTTACTTTAAATTCTAGCACCTTCTCCTCTATTCTCTTTACAGTTCAATTTGTTATGTAAATTAGAAAGTAGAAACCCAAACCAAATTTGACCAAAAAAAAATAAAAATAGAAACCCTCTTCACTCGTCTCGGCCTCGCTTGCCCACCTTGGCCTCGCTCGCCCACCTTGGCCTCGCTCGCCTTGCTCACGACTAGCGTTTCTTTGCTTGCTTCACTTGCCTTGTCATTTGGCCTCTCTTCACTCACCTCGCTCCTCACCTCTATTCTCTCGCCTCGAATGTTTGTTTTTATGGTTTGTTGCTTTTAGCAAGTGTAAATTTCTGTTATTACCTTATTTTATATTTATGTTTAATATATATTGGGATTCACAATTTGGTTGCTCAATGTCACATTATTGATGAATATATAATTTGAAATAGTATGTTTGTCCTTTTAAGGAATATAAAAAAGGAAACCAAAAAAATAAATGGTTGGTCCTAGGTTGACCTTGGAATCGGACTGGACCCATAGGGTCGGTGTCCTAGGTCCTAGGCTTAACATGGTCGGTTCTCGGTCCCAAAAATTCAGGATTAACATTATGCGAGTTGGTCTTTGGATTAGGTGTTGGATCGACCCAATTCGGACAATGCTCACCCCTACCTATAACCTAGAGCAATGTTTCTGAAGGACAAAGTTCACTTTAACGTATGTTGATCACTACAATTTCCGTGTTTCAAATAATCGCCATCTAATTCTGACTGTAAGGTGAACTTTTGAGTTTGATATCCACCCCTATATTAAAAACAAAAAAGTCTTTGATTCTCTTATCCTTTATTATTTATCGAAGCCTATCGTTCTCAATTAACTCTTGTCACCTACAGAAGAAATCAAATGAATGCAAGTCACTATTCCACTAATTTTTAAAACACGATGAACACCCGTAATTATCTGTCTTGATCTAAAGCAATTTGCACATAATTAAAGAAATTCACATGAACGATTTTCAATTCTTGAGCTAGAAATCCCTGATGCTCCAATAAATTGGGCCCCATTCTAGGTTGCTAAGAAAGTAGGAGATGTTGAACTTACACATAATGTTCAACATTGTGGTGGTCAAATGTGCTTTGAAAAAGTGAGAGACCTTTCGCAGCCAATTTTGAAAAAAATGAATGATAGTATATAAAAAGTATGTGTCAAATCTGGGAAGTTACATATTTATTTACCAATAATTCGTTAGGTGAAAGAACATTTCTAAAGGAACATTGCACTCGTTGGACAATTCTAGCATGAACAGACTCGTCCACAAAATTCATCTATATATAGGCCTCCCAGCTAAAGGAATGGCATATCTCTCTAGCCGAAACACAACTGGGTCACCTTACTCTCCTCCCTCGTTAGCAAACTTTGCTCATCATTTGGAGCAAACACATCGTCAGTCTCAGTGATTTTTCATCCTCCAGATTGTTATCAATGAAGAGACAGGTTAACATAACAGGGAGTTCGCTCCTCGTTCCATGTGTTCAGGACGTACTGAAGTAGAATCCGACCAGTCCTGAAGAGATACATCCGCCACGATTAAGAGCCTCCCACGGTGATCGCGGACGCTTGTTCCGGCTTGCCTTCAGTCCCCGTGATCGACTTGGGGAGGTTGGTTTCGGAGGACTGCGCGAAACCAGAGCTCAAGAAGCTGCACCATGCATGCAAGGACTGAGACTTCTTTCAGGTATATAATAACGGCTGCATTTCAAATACGAAGCGTTCAAGAAAGTGTCGAGAAAAGAGGTGGTTCATTGATTGAAAGAGATTAACATCCACGTAATGTCCTTAGTGATTTGACTAAATGTAGGCTCTCAACGTCGTGACACATGTTGATGACGAGGGATTTGATCGGATCACAATTGTGTACAAATCAATTAAGGATTAGATTGAGATTTAGATTGATTCATAGAATTCTTTATTTCCATTTATTATGTACATCTTGTACTATATCTACATAACACAGTACATAAGAAATTATTGAAGATAGAATACAGAAAATCTTCCAAAATTCATCGTCTTCAGTCACGATCTCTTTGCCTTGCTCAATTTCCTTTTGGTTTCTTTCATGGTATCAGAGCGTTGAAGCTCCTTATTTCGCTTCCATTTTTTTTTTTTTTTTTTTTTTATTGCTACTAAGGATCTTCAATCCTGCAAAGTAGAGTCAACTCTTCAATAAAGGAATCAAGTTTTGAAGTTTTTTTTTTCATCACCACCATGACCTAGAATTTACCTTTAGTTTCTGGGAGCATCCACAAGAAGCGAGCGCAACAAACTAGGATTCATCTTCTGCTGTTGATGTCACCAAACCCCAAGAACAATTACTTAGGCCCAAGATATTCAAACCCTTATGGCTCAGACAAACCTAGGGCAACCCATCTTGGGCTAGCTCATTGCGGGCCAGCCCATGGTAGGCCATCCTTGCTAGTGGTTGCCATTTCAGATGTAGCCCAATCCATGGTTGTTTGGGCCGAGCCCAAGTGCATCATCGCCAAGGATTTAAGGTCAACGGTTTTTATCCAACCCGATGGCAGCCCACCAACCGTAAACGGGGCAAGCATAACCATCGTGTTGGATCCAGTAAATGCGGGGCAGGCAACTAGATCGGATGAATGGGGTATTGGAATGGATCCATACCCGGCTTTTTTCAATGTGGGTTGAACAATCCTAGGCATGGGAATGAATCCCTACCCAGGATTTTCACCCGGGTTTCTACCGTATCCAGTCGCGGTTGTCACTGGCCGACCAAAACCCGGCGACCCCTTGTTCATGTCTACCGCCGACGGACTAGAATTGCAGCTAATCGGCCAACAAATTGACCAGGCTAGAGAACTACTCTAGGTGGTCACAGGAGTTTCGGAGAGCTCTTGTGACAAAGGATAAAGATGGGTTTCTCGACGGAATCATCCCGATTCCCCTTGACGAACTCCTAGCCCGACACTGGAGGAAGTGCAATCAACTCGTCCATACTTAGATCAAGAATTGCATATCTTCGGAAGTTGTAGTCGGACTTCCACCGACAAAGGACGCACAAAACATGTGGGAAAATATCAAAGAAATGTACGGTAAACTGGACCGAGCAAAATTTTTTTCCTTCATGCAGGAACTTAGCGAGCTCAAGCAAGGGAACATGACGGTCATAGCTTGCTTCAACAAGCTATCGTCACTATGGAACGACCTTGAAGAGGCCAAAGAAAAACTCGATGGACTAGAATCAGCGGTTAAACAGTACAGATCTATCAAAGAAAGGGAGAAAGCCACACATTTCCCTTTTGATTTTGAACGAATCTTACCTTACCTTTTGTTCACAGATTCTG
This sequence comes from Eucalyptus marginata, assembly GCA_014182565.1. Taxonomy (NCBI): domain Eukaryota; kingdom Viridiplantae; phylum Streptophyta; class Magnoliopsida; order Myrtales; family Myrtaceae; genus Eucalyptus; species Eucalyptus marginata. The sequence continues at coordinate 30,936,856 of CM024589.1, forward strand.
GCCATGGACCCAATACCGCCAATCAGTTGGATCTTTTAGCTGGCCGTTCAGGAGGAAAGCTAGTGGCTTGCGTTGTTGGAACACATGAAGAGCGGCGAAAGCATCGCTCTTGCAGCTGCGGTGAACGGCGAGAGGGAGCCAACAAAACCCTAAATCGAGAAAGGGAAAGGAGAGGCATGCTAAGGTTCGGCGAAGGAGATGCGCGGGCCCTTAAAAGAGAAGGAATGAGCAGCCCACATCGCGTGTGTGGATTAAACAACTCACAGGGGTGCGATTTTATGAATGGATCGGACGATGGAGAAGAATCCGCGATTAGGGGGATGGATGGTCAAATTTTTGCCACGCCATCAAGAAATTTTGGGTAGAATTTAAAAGGAAAGGGTAAATTATTTTGCGAATATTGCAAATGACCTAACCATACAATTGAAGCCGTTGGAAATTACATGGAAAACCTCGGAGAAAAAGGGAAAAGGAAAGAATTTTGGTAGCTTACCAAGTCATTGGACCCACGGGCCAAAGTGCTGACCAACCCATTACATATGGACAATACCAACAGCTGATGTAGGCATTGCAAAAATTGGATACTTCCAACAAAGGAGGAAGCTTTTAAGGTACCACACATTGCTTGATTAATTGCATTTCAAGAAAGGCATAGATAATTGACTCGGGAGCAAGCGACCATATTATATGTGACAAAGGATTTTTTTCAAGTATAAATAAAGGCTTGAATTTTCCTGTTTCCGTGCAATTACCCAATGGAAATATCACTCATGTCACTGTCACAGGAACAATCAATCTCAATCCATAGATTACTCTTCAAAATGTCCTTTATGTCCCAAAGTTCCAATTTAATCTCATTTTTGTGTCGAGGGTTTGTAAAAAAAAATTCATATCGGGTATCCTTCAATGCTGACACTTGTTTCTTTCAGGCCCTTTCGACTGGCAAATTGATGGGCTTGGGTAATTTTTCTGAATGACTATTTTTTTTGGACAAATTTTCCAAGTAATTTCGACTTATCCTACATTTCCTTAAATAAGTCATCATTGTGTAACTTGACTACCAATGATAAGAATTTTATTATGCATTTGAGAATGGGTCACAGTGCCCCATTTCCTTATCCTCAATGTCCCATATGTCCTCTTGCAAAATAGTCACGTACCCCCTTTCCATTTGGTAGTACTCGTGCTAGTGCTATTCTTTCGTTAATCCATGTGGATGTTTGGGGACCTTACCATACGACAAATCATGATGGGTCTTGTTACTTCCTTACAATTGTAGACGATTATTCTTATGCAACATGGATTTTTTTGATGCAGTTTAAAAGTCAAGTTTTCTCCCATTTAAAAACATTCATTGCACTATCCAAGAATCAATTCGGAAAATCCATTTAGCGGATTTGTACTAATAATGAGAGAGAGTTCTTCAACCATGATTGCTCCTTGCTCTTTTCATCTCATGGCATCTAGCACGAAAGCTCATGCGTTTATACACCACAACATAATGGGGTAGTCGAGTGCAAACATCACCACCTTTTGGAAGTTGCACGTGCGCTAAAATTCCAAGCATCGGTTCAGAAAAATGGGAGAATATGTTATCATGGCAGCTTATCTAATCAACCGCATGCCCACTCAAATACTTAATGGGCGAACTCCTTTTGAACTACTATTTTGGGAAGAAACTATAGCTGAATCATCTAAAGGTTTTCAGTGTTTATGTTATGTCACAACAATGGGTTCTTTAGACAAGATGAGTCCCCGCGCTCGATGGTGCATAGTCATGGGATATCCCAACCTACAAAAAGGGTATTGGGTTCTTGAGCTGTCTATAAATGAATTCTTGGTAAGTAGGGATGTTATTCTTCATGATAACATCTTTCCATTTAGTGAAAAGACATCTCCACATGAAGATTCGGGAATGTTGATTAGCCCTCGTAATTTCTTATCTGAAGAAGAATTATCTCGAGATCCTAATTACTTACCACTAGCACCACCGGCAAATATTCCTTTTGTCCCTATGACTATTCCAGCAACAACGCCTATTTCGGATGAGAACTCAAGCTCAAAGAATATCATGGGAAACTTGTTAGAAGATCCTTCTGCTGATGAAGAAGTTCAAGATATCTCGCTAACACCCTCTAGTGAGATAATGCCTTCTCCTCTAAAGGCCGATCTTCCACGACGTTCCGGTCAGACTACACGACCCCCAACCTAGACAAAGGATTATGTTTGTGCCACTCTCAATTCACCAGGTATTCAATACCCAATTTCATCTTATGTTTTCTTTCATAAACTCTCACCGGAACATAGATTTTGCATTAGTCGCATATCAGAAGACAAGGAACCATGTAGCTATGATGAAGCATCCACTAATCCATGATGGCAAAAGGCTATAGAAGCAGAATTATAGGCACTGATTGATAATCAAACCTGGGATCTTGTCTTGCTACCTTTTAATCGGAAACCAATTGGCTGCAAATAGGTCTACAAAATAAAATATCATGTTGATGGCTCCATTGAACGATACAAGGCACGATTTGTGGCTAAGGGCTTCACCCATCGAGAAGGTTTCGATTATCACCATACGTTCTTTCTTGTAGCCAAAGACGTCATAGTCCGTTCTTTCTTGACCGTTGCAGCTATTCATGATTGGCCGCTACATCAAATGGACATGCACAATGCCTTTTTTCACTGTGATTTAGATGAAGAAATCTATATGGATATTTCCCAAGGTTTACAGAGACAGGGGGAGAATAGAGTGGGTCGTCTTCGTAAATCTCTTTATGGTTTGAAACAAGCCTCCAGGTAGTGGTACGCTTGTGAATGCTCTTGCAATAGTAGGCTTCAAACAGTCCAAACATGACTATCTTTATTCACATGGACTAAAGGTATGTCATCTATTTATTTGATGATATATGTCGACGACATTCTCATTATGAGAAATGATAAAGCTGCCATAGAAAGCTTCAAGGAATATTTGCATGCCACTTACCACATTAAGGACCTAGGAGTACCTAAATATTTCTTTGGAGTTGAAATTGCCCGATCTGACCAAGGGATTTCTCTAAGTCAGCGGAAGTTTATATTGGAAATTATATTAGAAATAGGTCTATCAGGATGCAAGCTAGCTGTTATTCCTATCGTGTAGAACACTAAGTTGACTACGGTAAATTACGATGAGGGGATGTCTCAAAATGATGATCCTACACTTAGAGATTCATCAAGCTATCATAAGCTCGTTGGAAAGCTTATATATCTTACTATGACTAGGCCCGATATCTTTTATGCAATACAAACACTCAGCTAGTTCATGCACAATCCAAAGCAATCTCATTTGAATGTTGGCTTGAAGGTCGTCAAATATTTAAAGAAGTGCCTAGGACTCGAGATACTCCTGTCTAGGAAATGTAACATGGAGATGACCGCATATTGTGATGTAGATTATGCAACTTGTCCCATGAGTCGAAGATCAATCACTGAATATTGCATTAAATTGGGAGAGTCACTATCATGGAAGACCAAGAAACAATCAACCGTGTTTTTATTTTCAGCTGAAGCAGAGTATCGAGCTATGGCAAAAACCACTTGTTAAATAGTGTGGATACGAGGCCTACTTAAAGATCTCGGAGTACAAGTACAAGGGGCAACAAAGCTATTCCGTGACAATGATGTGACTCTCAAACTTGCAGCAAATCTTATAGTGCATGAGAGAACCAAACATATAGAAGTGGAATGTCATTTAACATGAGAAAAAAATTCAAGAAGGAGTAATTGAGATAAGAGGAATTGGGACGACAGAACAGCTTGCTGACATTTTCACCAAAACCTTTGTGTCAAAGACAACACGCATATCTATTGAGCAAGCTAGGCATCTTGGACATCTACAAGCCACCTAGTTTGAGGGGGAGTGTTGGAAGATATGCTAGTGATAGCTCGTGATATTTGACAAGGGATTCGATCGGATCACGATTGTGTACAAATCAATTAAGAATTTGATTGAGATTTAGATTGATTCATAGAATTCTTTATTTCCATTTATTATGTACATCTTGTATGATATCTACAGAACATTGTACATTAGAAATTATTGAAGATAGAATACATAAAATCCTCCAAAATTCATCGTCTTCAGTCATGATCTCTTTGCCTTGCTCAATTCCCTTTTAGTTTCTTTCAATTTCAGTAGAATTTCTTTTCATTGGGTCAAGAAAATGTGATATTTCTGTGCCATCTTGCTGTGTTTCACTAGAATACTTCAAATAGGGCATTAAAAATTCCAATGGAAGAAGAAAGGTGGGAACTTTAGATGAATTTGCAGATGCGAGTTCTTCGATTGTCTCTATTATGAAGAATGCTGCTGATAAGACGAATTTATCTATTGCAACTTTCTTGAATTATGTTGGAATCGAGATCCCTTGATTACTAATCACTCAAGAGGTCAGAGCTTTCTATGTCTTTATCTAAAAGGAACGCCTATTTTGGGTGAATAATGAGTGATAGTTTCATGTTAACAATTGATCAGCTTGTGCTCACCAAATGGATGGAATACCTGCTTGTGTAGAATACCTGTGATCAAGTCTGACGGTTTTCCCATGAAAGTTGAGATCGGTTAAGTGGAGAATTGCACGTTTGAAGGTTGGGAATCGATTTGGGTGAACCTCCATCTTCTTCTTCTCCCCTCCTTGGTAAAAAATCCTTGATTTGGTGTTGGGATCCACCTCGGGCTAAGAACATTGTTGACGCAATGTCCACAATATGCAAAGCGAAGAATGCAGATTAGGTGTTCGATAAAATTTCTGAGAGAAGGAAAGCTATCCTTTACGCGTGTTCCATGGTTCAGCCTTTGGAATGCATCAAACTAGATGCCACCCCTCGCGCAATCGACGCACCGTCGCTTTGAATAATAGCATTCCTATAGTGATGGTTAACACTCGGAGTGGCAAATCTAGTGTATTGGAGTCCTTAGTGTCCAAAAAGTTGAAGAACCAAGCAACTACGGTTGAGATTAAAAGCACCCTAGGTAGATAGCTAACTAATTATTATATTAATAAGTTGTATTTTTTTTTGGTACTAGGAAACTATTATTCAAAAAAATAACTTAAGCACAAGTAAGAGGATAATCTTTGAGTAAATTACGTATAATGCATACATTAACCACAATATTAAATATTTAAGTAAATTTTTGTAAATTTGTACCAAGAATCAAAGTAAAAAATTCATGATCATGACGATAATCTATGGAAATAAATTAAATAATTTCCACATAAAACTAACATTTCTTTACTTCGACATATGATTAGTGCTCAATGGAGAATAAGTTCATAACAAACGTGAATGATACATTAACATGTAAATGGATGTGGAAAGAGCGATTAGGATGAAAAAAAGTTATTCATAAGGGATGTTGCTAAGTTTTTCCTTTAGTAAAATAAAAAAACTAAGAAGAAAAAAAAGGCGATAAATAATTTTAAATCAAGTGTTGGGGTTGCAAGAGATAATGTAGGGAAGAAGTACACCCAAAGTACCAAAACTTGGCACAAGTGAACACATAAGTGCGAAAACTTTTAAAAAGTACACTTAAATGCCACTTTTTTTGAAAATTGGGGAAAGACTTGTCGGAAATCCGACGTGGTGTTATTTTATTAATAAAATCATCTATGTGGCTTGCCGTAATGTACACTCAGCAATCCTTATTCCAAAATAACGTCGTTTTACCCCCAAATTTGATTTTTAATAAAAATATTAATTAAATGAAATTAAAAAGGCTAAATTATAGAAGAAATAAAAAAAAATAGAAAAATCACCGAGGGCCTCCATGACCCTCGCCGCCACTAGCCCCTGTAACATCCTTGATTACGACCCCTTAAGGATCGGCCATAAGGTCTTAAAAGGATCGATCATGGGCCATTGGCCATGGATCAATTGGTTCGATTGACAAAGAATCATGGATTGGTCATGGTTCGACCAACCGACCGACCAGTCACGAATTGGTCGAGGTGTTGGCCTAGAATTTTCTATTGACCATACCGATGGGATAGGATCGCCAGCTCATAAGATGAGTTTTTGATCACAAGAATTGGTCACGGGATGATTTTAAATTGGTGGATGGACATGGGTTGATATGATCGGTCGCAGTTTCCGACCGTGGGTGATTCCGCCTCGGCTATGCACCGATACACGGATGATCCTAATTTATCAAATGTAACCGTCTTCCGACCAAAAAGGCACCATTCCCTATTTAATTCTTAGTGATCAGAACATAATCTCAAATTGGTGATGTTCGATCATGGATCAGTAACGCACTGGCCATGAATCCTACCGGTGGATCGGGTGCCGACCGGAATGAGCCCAGGGATAGACCGGGCTATTCCGTCATTGATTCTAAGGTCCATGAGTGCCTTGGCTTAGTGCTAGGCCATGGGTAGCCTTAGGATTTGTCTCGAACCGATCAAAAGACAACCGACCCTATTGGCCAACCAACCGTCCAAAGGAACGATTTGGGTGAATATGGGGTATGATAGCTGAACCTCGGATGTACGTGATTCGATTTTCCAAGGTGTACCTAATGATCCTTTTCCCGGCCCCGAAATCAACTTGGACTGTAACATCCTCGATTCCGACCTTGTAAGAATTGGCCATAAGGTCCTAAGAGAATTGATTATGAGCCATTGGCCATGGATCAATCGGTTCAATTGGCAAGGAATCACGGAATAGTCATGACCGACCGACTGACCGGTCACGAATTGGTCGAGGTGTCAGCCGTGAATTTCTATCGACCATACCGATGGGATAGGATCACCAGCTCATAAGATGACTTTTCGATCACGAGAATTGGTCGTGGGATGATTTTGGATCGGCGGATGGTCACGACCGGTCATAGTGCCCGGCCGCGGGTGATTCCGCCCGGTTATGCACCGATTCATGACCGATCCGACACGATCAAATGAGATTGTTTTTCGATCAAAAATACATCATTCCCTATTTAATTCTTAGTGATCAGAAATGATTCTTGAATTGGTGATGTCCGATCATGAATTGGTAACACATTGACCATGAACCCTACCGGTGGATCGAGCGCCAACTGGAATGAGCCCAGGGATAGACCTAGTTATTCCATCACTAATTCTAAGGTCCATGGGTGCCTTGGCTTTGTGCTAGGTCATGGGTAGCCTTAGAATAGGTCTCGAACCAATCAAAGGACAATTGACCCTATTGGCCGACCGACCGTCCAAAGGAACGTCTTGGGTGAATATGGGACGTAAGGGCCGAACCTCGGGCGTACGTGATTCGGTTTTTTGAGGTGTATCTAATGATCCCTTCTCCGTCCCCAAAACCAACTTAGATGATAGAATTCTCTAGACCGCCTTTTTTATGAAGAAAAGGACAAAATATAAGAAAATTCTAGAACTCTCTCATTTAATGAGAATGATGACTCACCGCTTTAGATAGATATACCTAGATTTGGTAATGATTACCAAATATTTGCTTTGGGAATTAAGTAAGGGACTCTTGGACAAAAAGACAAATATGAGATTCTAGAATGCCTCAGATGAGTCATCCTGCTTAGGTGTCCCTTGAAGATTTGGTAATGATGGCTCAAGATTTTCCTTAGAGAAGAAGTTGGTGAGTCATTGGCTTAGGTGTCCATGAAAGATACGGTCATCATTACCATAAGATTTTCCTTAGAGAACAAGTAGGTCAAGTCATGATGGCATTGTATAAATGGTCTAATGGGAATGAAACAAGTAAGCCTCCAATCCTTACATTAGGCCATTAGGTGTGCCACCTTTTAGAATTGACTTGACACCTTGCAACTTAGGCTTGCCACAAAAGTATTCTAACGGGACACTTGAAAACTTAAGATTGGACCGCTCGGCTTAGTAATGATGGCACTAATGGGCTATAAATAGGAGGAGCCCTTCCTCATTTTCTTCACCTTGCCTCTCATTTCCTCCTTCCTCCTTCTCCTTGGACGCCCCCTCCTCCTTCTCATTTCTCTCGGCCTTGCATCCTCAATCCATCAAGCTATATAAGTTGGTCTTCAAGGTTTGCCAAGGTAAGTAAGATTCCTATGTCTCCTCTAAGGCGGTAGTCTCCATTGTCGAGTCTAGTTAGGTGCTCACCCGTCAAGCCGTGGTAGGATGTTGGATATTTTGTATGGTTTTGTTCATGTTTGTGTGTGAACATGTGCTTGAGTTGTTCACATTCAAAATGAAGCCGAGGTTCGTTCAGATTGACTTCATTGCAAGGCAAGGTCACCCCAAACCATAAAGCCTTGGTTTCGGCATAAATAAGATGCCGGGTTCAACCCTCGCTTGGTGCAGGAATCGCCCAAGGCCGCAAGGTCCTAAGTCGACATTGAGGCGTGTCAATTCTATGTCTTGATCGGTACGGGGATCACCCAAATCCACGAGATCTTGGTAAGGCACCAAGGCATGCCGATTTCCATAGTTCAAATGGACGCGGGGACTTTGTGCTTGGCGTTGAATGAAACCACGAGCCGAGGATCTTGATACATATGTATTCACATCGGGTTGGAGCTAAGGTCCGTCCAGCTTAGGATCTTCATCTAAGTGAGGTGTACCCAAGCCTCGAGGTCTTGGATCGGTATTAAGGCGTATCGTTTCCAAGCCTTGTCCGGTGTAGGGATTGACGCTAAGTGCTTGATTCAAGTTACAGACTAAAGATCATTCCCGACATGTTTGCTAGTGAGGTATAAGAAACTCATGACACACATGAATGAATGAACACGTCTTCGGGCCATGCATGTGTTGACTAAGAGAAAAGATAAGAACCGACTTGTGTTATGCACTTATGCGTGTGCATTTAAAGAGGAAAAAACACCCGTCGTAACATAGCATTGGCGGCAATGCCTCGTTCATTGAACGGGATGCCCTGGTTGAGCTAGGAAGCCCCTGAAAGTATAGGAAGTCCCTGAGAGTATGGGATGCCTGGCTTGAGGCTGGATGCCTAGCCTGTGGTTGGAAGCCCTTGAAAGTATGGGATGAACCATTTATACGGTTAATGAACTTATTAAACATGTTACTACTTATTTGGTGAAATAGCTTAATTGATCTGCCATCAACATTGTTTGCGAGTGTTGTACATGTTAGGCTTTAACGATGAGATGCTTTCCTAGTAGAGAACTAGGAATTTTACTTACTGAGTTTCCCCAAAACTCACCCCTCATCTTTCAGTCTTGTAGATATGGAAATCTCACATCAACCTTGGGAGCTGTAATCACGTTAGAGGAGATATGATTTCCTTTGGCATACGTGGAAAACTTGTACTGTGATGTAAAAAGAAAAGAGGACCCGTAGAGAAAGGGCTTGTAAAAGTCTTATTATAATATTAATCAGTGTGTTTTGTGTGATGTATGTCCCAGTCTTCTAGTTGTTGTTTGTCTGGGGAGTTGTTTATTCACGTTTCCGCATATGCATGATATAAGATAAAAAGAATTGGGACGGTGACGAGCTTGAGACGTCATGAAAATAACCATTGTCGCTCGTGACTCTAGGGATGGAGTTGGGGTCGTGACATGGACGATAAAATTCTCTAGATCACCTTCTTGAGGAAGAAAAAGACAAAGTGAAGAAAATTCTAGAACACCCTCATTTAATAGGAAGGATGACTTACTACTTTGGATAGATATTTCTAGATTTAGTAATGATTACCAAAGATTCGCCTTGGGAATTAAGTAAAAGACTCTTGGGCAAATGGACCAATCAAGAGAAGACATATAGAAGATTCTAGAACGTCTCACTAAATGCAAAGATGAGTCATCCCACTTAGGTGTCCTTCGAAGATTTGGTAATGATGGCTCAAGATTTTCCTTGGAAAAAATTGAGTGAGTCATTGACTTAGGTGTCCATGAAAGATATGGTCATCATAACCATAAGATTTTCCTTAGAGAATAAGTAGGCCAAGTTATGATGACATTGTATAAATGGTCCAATAAGAATGAAATAAATAAGCTTCAAATCATTACATTAGGCCATTAGGTGTGCCATCTTTTAAAATAGACATGACACCTTGCTACTTAGGCTTGCCACCTAAGTATTCTAGGCGGGCCACTCGGAGAATTTGGAATGGACCGCTTGGCTCGGTAATGATTACACCGAGTAGTATAAAAGGAGGAGCTCTGCCTCATTTTCCTCACCTTGTCATCCATTTCCTCCTCCTCATTCTACTTTCTCTTGGCCTTGCATCCTCAATCCCTCAAGCTAATCTAAGTTGGTCTTCAAGGTTGCCAAGGTAAGTAAGATTCCTAAGTCTTCTCTAGGCGGTAATCTCCATTGTCAAGTTTAGTTAGGTGCTCACCGTCAAGCTGTGGGTAGGATGTTGGATCTTTTGTATGGTTTTGCTCATGTTTGTGCTTAAATGTGTGCTTGAGTTGTTCACGCCCGGAATGAGGTCAAGGTTCGTTTGAGTTGAGTTCATCGCAAGGCAAGGTCACCCCAAGCCATAAACCTTTGGTTTCGGCATAAATAGGATGCTAGGTTTAAGTCTCGCTTAGTGCGGGAATCGCCCGAGGTCGCAAGGTCCTAAGTCGGCATTGAGGCATGTCGATATTATGCCTTGACCGGTACGGGGATCGCCCAAATCCACGAGGTCTTGGTAAGGCACCAAGCACACCGATTTCCATAGTCCAAATGGACGTGGGGACTTTGTGCTTGGCGTTGAATGAAGCTGCGAGTCGAGGGTCATTCTCGATACATGTGCATCCACATCGGGTTGGAGCCGAGGTTCATCAAGCTCGGGATCATTACTTAAGCGAGGTGTACTCAAGCCTTGAGGTCTTGGATCGGTATTGAGGCGTACCGTTTCTGAGCCTTGTCCGGTACGGGGATTGGCGCTAAGTGATTGATTCAAGTTACGGATCAAAGATCGTTCCCGACATATGTATTAGTGAAGTATAAGAATTCATTACTCACATGACTGAATGAGCACACTTTCGGGCCATATATTTGTCGGCTAAAAGGAAAGATAAGAACCGGTTTGTGTGATGCATTTGTGCATGCACTTAAAAAGGAAAAAGTGCTCGTCGTTACACAGCGTTGGTGGTGATGCCTCGTTCATTGAACAGGATGCCTCTGTTGAGCCGCGATGCCTTGGTTGAGCCGAGATGCTTGGGTTTTGAACCCGGAAGCCTTGAGAAGCTAGCCTCGAGAAGTCTTGATTGAGCCGAGATGCTGTGGTCGAGTCAGGATGCCTAGCAAGAAGCTAGAAGCCTCGGTCGAGCTGGGAGGGCCTAGTCGAGCTAGGATGACGCCAAATGAATTTGCATGAGTGCCGGTTATGCATAAGCATAATATGTTGATATATTTATTGATAAGCCAAGGGTAAGTATGTATTGAAGCATGTTGCGATGGACATCTACATGTAGTCGAAGGTAGCAACAAGTTTGCTATTGATCTGCCATTGATACTATTTGCGAGTGTTGTACTTGCTAGGTTTCGATGATGAGATGCTTTCTTAGTAGAGAACTAAGAATTTTACTTACTGAGTTTCCCCAAAACTCACCCCCTCATCTTTCAGTCTTGTAGGCATGGAAGTCTCACGTTAGTTTTAAGAGCTGCAGTCATGCTAGAGGAGATAGGATTTCCCTTGGCCAATGTGGAAAACTTGTACTATGATGTAAAAAGAAAAGATGGCCCATAGAGAAAGGGATTTGTAAAAATTTAGGTTTCAATTTGTCATTGAAAGCAACCTCTATGAGCTCACCTTCAAAGAGGGGCAGCTGTTGACACCTAAATTTTGGCGATTTAGTTTATTTATTTTATTGCATAGAAAATTAGGGGGCTAATTTTATTAATTGCATAGCATATAGATTTAGGTTGCATTTATTTTGTTATTTGCATTATTTGCATTTTTATTGGACCGGTGGCGGATGGGTTCAAATTAGATGGGCCAGGCCCACGAAGCGAGCAAGTTGGCCCAAGTCCATGTTTTTTAATGATTGAAAGATTATCTCGTGAAAAATTAGAAATTCGAATTTTTTGTTCGAGATATGATGAATTGTTTTCGGATAGGGCAAGTGATATTGCGTTCAACAAAACGAATATTGTGGATATCGATTCGAAAAAATTGAAAACCTAATCGGTGGCCTATAAATAGGTTTGTTCGCTTAGGGTTTCGGGAGGCCACACAATTCCATACACGGCCAAATATTGATACATACGGCCATTGAGAGAAAAACGTGAGTAGGGGCGACACACAATTGAAGTACGTAGCCGAAGGAGAAGAAAGCGTGAGAGAGAGGCCGTCAGCCAGCCCCGGATAGGTGATAAATCCTGAAAGAGGAGACTGTGGATGCTCATCGCGTAGACACGAAGGCCACGCGCAAAGAGAAGAACAGTCCGGCTTGTCGCCAAAACAGTCCCCGTTGACGGGGCTCCGGGCTTTATTCAACGGGTGCCAAATTTTCTGGTGATGCCCTGGCATTGCGTGTTGAGGCTGCGACGTGTGGTTTCCTTCTTCGATCCGCGGCATCACCACGCATGCTTGTTCTGAACTCGCTAGGACTTGCTATCCCCGAGTCCACTTTGAGCAACCTGAATCGACGTCCTAGCTTTCGGAAAACGTTCAACCGTTGCATCCCAAAACGCCACCATCACCATTCTCGGTGTGCCGTTGCTCCTTCAATTGAGAAAGCAAGTTTTGGGGCATTGATAGGCAACACGAAGCCAAGTAGAGAACGTGATCATGGGGTTCAATAAGTCAAAGCTCGAGAATTAGTGAGGAGACCGAAAGGAGCAGATTTTTTCCTTTGGTCAAAGTGAAATTGAAGCGGAACACCTGGACATCCGGGCAAGCACTCAAGCACGCCCACATCTCAGCGCACGGTCAAGGAAAAGATGGACACCTGAAGAAAATAATGGAACATGCAACTCAGTAGAAATTTCCTTTAATCTCCCTGGGTGCACGAAGAGTCCAAGCATTATTGCTTTTATTTCAATTTCTCTTATTGTAGGTATTCCTCGTGAGGCACCACCGCGAAGTAGTCCCTCCTCAGTCACGTATCACCTTGAATCGCGGTCATTGCTGTTCGAACCATTGATCGTGATCCGCTTGCCCGTTTGAATTTGGAAACCATATCCCACGGATTAGGTGAAATTCTCATCCCAAGTTGATTTGAGTATTTCATTGTCTATTTGATGCGTGTTGATATCTAATTAGATATTTTCGAGTGATAAACATCATCATTTAGGATTTATTTCTTAATTTCACAACGTGCATACGATTGACAGTCCGATTTTCGCGCCTGAAATCCGACTCGCAATCCCTTGCAAAAATCAACAATCCGATCTCATGCCCGAGATTCGATTCGCGATTTAATTTTAAAATTGGACAACCCGATCTCATGCGCGAGATATGGTTCGCCAATTTTCAAATGTCAATCTCATCTTGTTTGATTTGATGTCGTGGTATTTAAGTCAATTTTTGTAAAAGAAAAATCCAAAAAATTTTGAATTAGGATTAGGTTTGTTTTTTTATCTTGCATGATTAGATAGGAATTTTATTTTGAGTCATGAACAAGAAAAAGAACAAGTGCACTCATTTAGGATGTTAATTTTTTTTTTTATATTTATCTGAATTGCATGATTAATTTTAATTTCGAATTTCATAAAAAATTAGGAATTAAGGCATTATTTGCACGTCATGGCATATTAGAATAAATTGCATGTCTTATTTTAAGTTTAGATTGATTGTTGCATCTTAGGTTAGAGCTTGCTAGGTTAAGATAATATCTTAGTTTAAATTAGGATTTACTCTGACTTGATCCTTAATATAAGCTAGATAGAATCTTAATCTAGATAGTTATGTTTTGCATTTTCCTTAATTTTGAATTTCATAAAAATTTGTCTTAGGATAAATTAGTTTCAATTTCTAGAATATATTGCATTTTTAGAATAGAAAATTCATGTGCATGTCATATAGAATTAGACCCACTAAATGCACGTCATTTAGGGTTTATTGTTAGGTTCATTTAATTAGAAATTGCACGTCTTTAGAATTAAGTCATTTTGGTTAATTTAGATTGCATATTTAATTATTGCATGTTCATTAAGAAATCATTAGTTTCTTTTGCTCATTCATATAGTTTATGACATTTTGCCATGCCATATTATTTCATTTTATATTAGAAGCATTGCATTGCATATTACATTTTTTTTCATTAAACAAGAGAAAATTCTAAAAAAGAAATTGCGTGTTAATTAGAAATCATATCTAAGATTGTTGATGTGAATTCTGATTTAACAATGCAGATGCTTTCGTTGCTTTAAGGTAAGTCTTGCATTATTTTATTTGCCTTCTTGAGTGTTAAATTGGTGGTTTGCGCACTCGTATGATCACCTCACATGTTAGGAAAATGAAATTAATTCAAGCTGTTTGTCAAACATTTTTTTTAAAGAATGGTACCGAAAGGGCATTAGAGAAATCTAGTGTAACCAAGTCCCCGTACCCATAGTCTCTGGTTTGTAGGAGTAAAGTAAACCTCCCGTTGCTTTACTTGGATTTCTAATCGACCCACAAAAAATAGATTAGTGGCGACTCCTAATTGAAAAATCATTTGCATGATAAGAACTCAAACCTAAGTCGCGAATTGGTATGGGCTTGGGAGAGCCCGAGTTAAGTTTAGGCTTAACAATCCATTAGCCAAACCCTAGGTGGTGCACGACGAAAAATTGGTCGCGACAGCTAGCTGTTGACACCTAAAATTTTGACGATTTAGTTTATTTATTTATTGCATAGAAAATTAGGGGTTAATTTTATCCCTAAAAAAAATATTAATTGCATAGCATATAGATTTATGTGCATTTATTTTTAGTTTGCATGTCTCGCATTTATTTATTGGACTGGCCGTGGATAGGTTCAAATTGGTGATTTTGAGCTGCAAATTGAAAGGCCGGATTAAGCCCGTGGAGCAAACAAATTGGCCCAAGCTCGATTTTTAATGATAGAAAATTATCTCGTGGGAAAATTGATTTCAAAATTTTTCCGAGATATGAATTTTTTTGGATAGGGCAAATATGAAACAAATATTGCGTTCAGAAAAGTGAATATTGCGTTTGAAAAAAGATCTTCGTGGATATTGATTTTTGAAAAAATTAAAAACCCTAATCGATGGCCTATATAAAGAAAAACACATAGGGTTTTTAGGGGGAGGCCAGACAATAGAAAATACACGGCCACGAAGAGTTTCTCTCGATTTTTAGGTCAAGAAGATTCAACGCGAAGAGAAGCTTGGGGTTTTTTTTCTTTTCACTCGGTTTTGGAAGGAAAAAAAAAGTAAAAAGTCTTTGCTTCTTTGACCGAAAAAGAAGAAAAGGTGAGGAGAGAGGGTTCGTGGGTTTTGAAAGAAATAAAAAGCAAAAAGCAAAAAGTAGAAGGGAGAGGAGCAGCAACAGTGAAAAAGGGAGAGAAAAAACCAAAAAAAAGAGCAAAAAGCTGAAAAGGTGTACGAAGGAGGGGAAAGGGGGGGGAACTGTTCATCATCTCTCCCAAAGCCTCCCGTCCGAGCCCCTCCAGTCGCCGGTCCCTGGTTCTCACCACCGCCGCCCCGACGTGCAGCACCGCGCCGCTCGCCGCCCGAAGCCAGCCGCGACCGCCGCGCCGCCTCGAGCGACGCCCAGCTCCGCCCCGAAGCCGGCCGTGAGCCCTTCCGCCTGAAATCTCGCCGCGTGCCTGCAACTCTCGGCCCCGACGACTGCGCCCTTGAAGTCCCGCTCACGCTAGCACCACCGCCACTTCGCCAGTCCTCGCGCCGCGACCCAGTGCCCTGCTTGCACCTTCGCCTCGCCGGTCACTGCTAACCCACTTGCTGCGACGACCCCGACGCCCCGCACACTTGCTCAAATCTTCCACCCAGCGACCCACGAACGCGACCCGAGCATCCTCGTTCGTCCGCCCGTGAGATCCGCGATCCACCCACCGCCCCACGAGGTTGCTGCCGATCCGCTCGTGCCGACCGCCGCCGGCGACTCCCTCGGCCGGATCAACCAATTTGGCTCCCCCTCCATTGTTCCTTAGGTTGTTTTTTTCTTTTATTTTTTTTTTTTTATTTTTTATTATTTTATGTTATTTTACTTTACTTTTAGGTAATTTTATTATTAGTGTTTAAGTTGAATTTTGTGAAGGCGAGTTTTAGGTTATAGTTCTTTTAGGCATTACCTATAGGATTTATCCCTAGGGTTTAATTTAATTATTAATTTGACCCGTAAGATTTCGGGTCATTTTTTTAATTGAATTAACTCTTGGGGTTTGTTTATGATATATTAACTGTTGAATTAATTTAATTATTAATTTGATCCGTAAGATTTCGGATTAGATTTTTAATTATTTTGATTTATTGTCGTGATGTTCAGGGTTAAAAATATTCGTTAATTTGACCCGTGAGATAACGGGTTATTTTTTTTCGTTTATTTTGATCCTTTATTTGTTTGAATATCTTGCTTGTTAGATTTAATATTTGTTTTAGAAAATCACTAAGAAAAATCAAAAAGACATTTGGATTAGGATTTCAATTGGTTTTAGAATATTTCTGGTTATTTTGCATATCTAGAATAGGGATTTTATTTCGAATTTAAAAATATAAAAAAACAAAAAAAATGCATTCATTTAGGTTGTTAGTTTTTTTATTTATTCGAATTGCATGTTTAATTATGTTTTATTTTTAATTTCGAATTTCATAAAGAAAAGCAAAAAAAAAAATCATTGTGCATATTATGTTAGAATTGCATGTTTCATCTTTAATTTAAATCATCTTTTTAGATAAATTGCATTTTAGATTAAGATAATGTCTTAATTTAAATTAGGATTTAATATGATCCAATCCTTATTTTAAATTAGATAGAATTTTAATCTAGCTAGGTCATTTTTGCATTCGAATTTCATGAAAGAAAATACAAAATTTGTCTTTGCATAAGTTAATTTCAATTTTTAGAATAGATTGCATTTTTAAAAGTAGAAACATTCAAATGCACGTCATTTAGTTTATTTAAGTTCATTTAATTAGAACTTTCTTGTCATTAGACTAAGTCATTTAATAAATGTCACGTGACATATAGCTTGCATATTAAATTGCATGAGGCATGTCATTTAGTTTAAATAATTTTGTATATCATTGCATCGCATTGCATATCATTATAATTAGATTATTTGAATTGCATTTAATTATTGCATTTCTTCATGTCATATAGTTTAAGTTATGTCGTCATGTCATTTTAGATTATTTGCATAAGTCATGATTTTCATTAAAGAAAGTGAAAAAAAAAAATTGAAATTGCCTGTTAATTAGGAATCATATCTAGGATTGTTGATGTGAATTCTTATTTAACATTGCAGATGCTTTCGTTGCTTTAAGGTATGTTTTTGCATTATTTAATTGTTTTCTTGATGTGTAAAATTGGTGGTATGCGCACATGTATGATCACCTCACATGTTAGGAAGCTCAATTAAAATCAATCCAATTGCCAAACATTTTCTTAAAATTAAAAAAGTGGTACCGAAAGGGCACTAGGATAGTCTAGTGTAACCAAGTCCCCGTACCCAAAATCTCTGGTTCGTAGAAGTAAGATAATCCTCCCATTATTTTACTTAGGTGTCTAATCGACCTACCCTAAACCGATTAGTGGCGACTCCTAGATAATAAGTTTTTGCATGTTAAAACCCTAAGTCGTGATTTGGTATGGGCTTGGGAGAGCCCGAGCTAAGCTTAAAGGCTTAGTAGTCCATTAACCTAGTTTTAGGTGGCAAACCGGAAAAATTGGGTCGCGACAGCTTGGCGACTCTGCTGGGGACTTGTGTTAAAACACTTAGTGGACTTAGGCCAATTTTTCTTTAAGAATGTTTTTGTTTGGCAGCAAGGATCCCAGGTACGTCCCTAACATTTTTAAGGTGTTAAATGTTTTTACAGATGGGAGGTATAAGGGGAGTAGTCTTTGCTAACCTTTGTCATGTAGGTTGGAGTGTGGGATGAATGCTTTATTTTCCCCAATTAGAAGTGCTGTTTGCATTTAAATTGTTGTGCATGCTTTATTGCTTTAGCACCACACTATTTGCACACACAACCCGCGGTCCGACTCCTGGGCTGTGATAGGATTTCTAGGATGGTGTTGAGAAGTATACTTCCTCCAAAGCGAGACTGCTATGTAGAGGTTGACCTTCTCTCCCCGAAAGTTTTTCATGGTGTCGAAATGTGTTTTGTCCATATCCGCGAGACTGCGTGACTATTGGACATTCCATTCGACTGAGCCCGGAGTTAAGGGGACCTGAAGTTAATGCGAGACTGCAACGATCAGATCACCCTCTTAGCTCCACCTTGTTAAGCCTTTTAGATAGAAATCGAGCCTCACATTTCATGCGTGTGTCTATGTGATTGTCATTGATCTTCGTTGGTAAAGTGATCAAGAGCTAGAATGGCCGACCAAACTGAAATGTGTGATCGTATCTCCGCTATGGAAGACCAACTCGGTTGCTCGCCTCTATGCAATTCATGACAGCTCAAATCCAATCTCTCCGAGCAGATTTGACTCTTGCACTTGCTCTCCCCGAGACAGTAGTCCTAAAGCAGTTAGGCAAAACCCAAATGAGCAATGATGACATGCATGAATCATTTGAAAATGACCCATTGTTGGTCATTTGTTGAAAAAACTAAGCCCGACAATGTCCCTAAAATGGGGCGGGATGAAGTGGAAGTGATGGACACTAGGGTGTGGCAAGTTTGATTCTGGTGAAGTATTCGGCTCCTCTTTTACTTTGACTCCCGCAACATAATTCCAAGTGGATGGGATGACATGGACGATCGACACCTCCAAAGACGAGAGAACTCGATGACGCCCCGGAAGGAATCACCTTCTTGTTCGATGACCTCTTCATAGGAGCCAATGACGAAGAACCTCTGGAAGAAATGGACCATGAAGAGTGACCTACCACATTCTCCACCAACAAATAACGTAAAAGGAGGAAAGAGCATTGACACGAGCCACCGAGCTTAGCACCACCACGTCGAGTCGCGAGGATCCGAATTTTGAAGGCCGATATTCGAAGTAGGTGATTATGGGGCGATCTTGCTCACCCATCCGTTCATGATCAAGAGCTAAAATGACGAATAAAAAAGAGCTAATCTCGTCAAGCAATAGTGCTGCGATCTATATTTGATGAGAAATTGCGACTCCAAGGAGAGAGCCAAGAAGACTTTTTGAATCGTCTCATTTTCCCGAGATAGCCGAATTTAATGTCATCATGAAGAGACTAATGACATAGCTAGAGGGAAAAATATCTCACCTGAAGGGTTCGCATTACAAGATCAATGAGGGTGAAAAATCCAAGTACACATGATTCATGGTCCTAAGTAGTTCGATCTCCTCATTTAATTAGGGGCATGTACCTTCCCCGCGTGAGAATTTTTATCGTTCTTTAGGGATTGGTTTCAATTTTTTCTGTGCTTGAACATCACATTTGTCATTCCAATAAATGTAATTTGATTGATAAATATCAATAAAATTACAAGTTTTGTTTTAAGGACATGATGGGGTACACTAAACCAGCCCGATGACGATATCCAACAATGAAAAGACAATATCATCCACGGAGAAATCCTGAGGGCTGGACTTTCTCATGCTTCCTCCAAAATTTTTTTTCAAGAACCAAAAAACATTTCATTGTTTAAAAAAAAAAAATCATTTTTCAAGCCATTTCCAAAAGCATGCATTAGGTTACCCTTGCTTTTTTTTTTTTTTTTTTCTAACTCATTTACTTCATGTCTCGAGCATAACGAGAGAGGCATTTGAAAATAATGCGTCAATTTCCAGTGATAGTTCGCCCGTTGATTTTGGAACATACATCTGAAGGAAAATAGACATGAAGGCAAATGATCATTTCCTAGCCGATTGTGATGACATCTCCCAAGAGTGAAGAAAATCATCTTAATTTCCAAAGTGTGATATGTGACACCTCTCATAATAATTGGTGGTAGATGTCATTTTCGAAGGCCAAATGAAGTTTCTCATTTCCATGAGAAAATGATGAAACAAGTCAAAAGAAGATCATCCGTCTTGGATGAAATGGATACATTGCGTTCATGAATATAATTAATTTCGGAATTGACACTTTTGTTCTTTTTCTTGCAGATGAAGAATTGGGGCACTACAGATTCTAGTAATGATATGACTCGAGACAAAATCTCGATCCGAGCCAAAATGGTTGTGCAATTTGAATTTACTCTGATGTTGCATAGTATCCTATTCATGCACGTTCTCTTGTGCAGGGGCAAAAGCGGGTCTCCACTTTTGATGGATAGAGACGATCCAAGGACATCCATTGCTGAGGCAATTCTTTTGTGGAGCAATTCCCCTAAATGAGTGCTTAAAACCATGTTTTGAGTGCAATAAATTGTTTGTTTTGAAGTAACAAACTCTTTTCATGCTTAAAGTTGCTAGACTCTTTTGAAAAGGGAATTTTCATATTGATTTAGCTCACCAATTTCATGTGGAGATTTGTCAAGATAGACAATTCAATAGAGTGACATCAATGATTGAGCATACTAAATGAGACGAGTCGGGATGATGAAAGGCAAACCTTGTCCTATACACAGTCCCATATTTATACACTTGTGAGATGAGTGTAGGAAAGTTCATATCCATAAGGTAAAGAGTTCTCTCGCAAAAGGTACGGCAACTGAAATGATGAGAGGCAATTCATTTCTCTATCCCAAACACTATAGGTGATCAATTGATTAACCCTTTTGAGCCCATACACTTATGAATGTTCTTTTCAAATTACCCCTGTCAAGAATCACCCCACATCGGGGCAACTAAGAGATCAAATGGCATCATGAGGTGAGGAAAATGAATTGAAATTTTCTTGCTCTCACTTGCATCAATCTTCAAGTTATGCTATTACATTGAATTTATGTGTTAATTTAAGTGCCTTAGGATGACGAAGAGCATTTCTTTCTCTATCCTATACACTAATATCCTTTGCATAGCCCACTTGAGCCTGCAATTTCATTTCTTTAAACCCAGTTGATGATCACCCCCACACTGGGGCAAGGCAAAACCAGTTGATGATCAATCCCCACACTGGGGCAAGGCAAAAAAAGGCAGATAAAGACTATTGAAAAGTTCTAGTGTCATTTAAAGTGTAATTGCTTGACGCATGCATTATGCGCAAGAATTGAATTCAAAATAGAACTAATGGGCATGAAAAAGCAGTGTGCCTGGTAAAAGCAAGGCCGATGCCCATGAAAAAAAGAAGTGAAGAAAAAATGAATGAGAACTAGGGGCATAAAAAGCAGTGTGCCTGGTAAAAGCAAGGCCAATGCCCATAGATAAAAAAAAAGAAGTCAAGATAGGTGATTGTCAATAGCAAGAATTGAATCCTAATGGAGCAATACTCAAAGAACTCAAATGTCGAGTTTCTACAAATCAATGGGGGCACTTCATGAAGACAATCCCGATGGTGAAAAAGAAAACTGGTGGTAATGTCAAGATGATCATCAACTCTCACCCTTTACACACTTTTTGAGCCTAATGATCCTTTCATTTCTCAACCCATGAACCCACCTACGTTATGTCCCTTACAAAGTCTCTTCAGATTAGGGCACTTGAATTAACGTAGGAATTCATATGTTTATAAGCATCGCTCGAAGAAGTGCGAGCAAGATTATTTCTTTCTCATTTTGCAGGGTTCTTGACTTATAAACCCGGAAATGATTATAAGATTGTTCATTCAATAGCCTTGACTCAAAGAGTCCATTTGTTAAGCCGTTGGCTAAACCCACATTATGGTCCCCGTTAAAGACTTCTCAGATTGGTAAGATCGTACCGCTTGCGAGAATACTCGGACCCATGTCGATATGATGAAATTGAGTGATTCTCATAAAATAGCCATTCTAAATGAGAATGAGTTGAAAGTCCTTTCTAACCGAAAGTCTCTCATTTAGTATTCTTAAGAAATCCATGTCATGAGTGAAAATTGTCTTGAACGATAATTCTCTTTAATGGAAATTCGGATGATGCAAAAGTCATTATGCATGAATCTTGATTGAATTGATAAAAGTTTCAGTAGATTTTGAAGTATGCATTCCAGAATAGCCTTAATTGCTTATTTATTTGGTGAATGCATTTTTGCTCTAATCATGTCTGACAGATAATGTTTTCTCAAAGACTCAAGAGCTCCTAACATTCAGGTTCTTTTCAAGATGCCTCATGATATGAGGAGATGAGAAACCATCATGAGCATTCAAGGTGCATCCTTAATGTTCCAAAATTTATTTCTACCAGGAGGTGAGAGGCCTCCACAGGATATCCAAGTTCCAAAAGACATATCCCAAAGAATCAGAGATATCATCAGGTAAGTATATCTCTACCCATTCTCGACACTTGACTCGGTCAAGCTGTTCTTTTTAAATTGACTGTCGTGCTTTCGTCGTGTCCTTTTATATTTTCATGCTTTCGTAGCCTAGAGTCCTTTTATATTATCCTGGCGTGCTTTCATAGCCCAAGGCCCATCTTTACAGGAGACATATCCCTAATGAGCGAGAGATGTCACGAGATAAGTAAGTATATCTCTATCTATACCTTAAATACTTGTCGTTGTACAGGTATTTTCACTTTTGAGTACTTTGACACTCGATGGAGTTGTCCCTAAAGATTTTTCCAGATTGCGACGTTGGGCGACCGTAGAATGGTACGGGTCCTAGACAAAACTTTATTTCCCGATTCAGGCGACCGTAGAATAATGGTACGGGTCCTGAAAGGTAAATCCCCGTTTAGGCGACCGTAGAATGGTACGGGTCCTAAACAAAACTTTATTTCCCTATTCAGGCGACCGTAGAATAATGGTACGGGTCCTAGAAGGTAAACCCCGTTTAGGCGACCGTAGAATGGTACGGGTCCTAGACAAAACTTTATTTTCCTATTCAGGCGACCGTAGAATAATGGTACGGGTCCTAAACAAAACTTTATTTCCCTATTCAGGCGACCGTAGAATAATGGTACGGGTCCTAGAAGGTAAACCCCGTTTAGGCGACCGTAGAATGGTACGGGTCCTAGACAAAACTTTATTTCCCTATTCAGGCGACCGTAGAATAATGGTACGGGTCCTGGAAGGTAAATCCCGTTTAGGCGACCGTAGAATGGTACGGGTCCTAAACAAAACTTTATTTCCCTATTCGGGCGACCGTAGAATAATGGTACGGGTCTGGAAGGTAAATCCCCGTTTAGGCGACCGTAGAATGGTACGGGTCCTAGACAAAATTATTTCCCTATTCAGGCGACCGTAGAGTAATGGTACGGGTCCTGGAAGGTAAATCCCCGTTTAGGCGACCGTAGAATGGTACGGGTCCTAGACAAAACTTTATTTCCCTATTCGGGCGACCGTAGAGTAATGGTACGGGTCTGGAAGGTAAATCCCGTTTAGGCGACCGTAGAATGGTACGGGTCCTAGACAAAACTTTATTTCCCTATTCGGGCGACCGTAGAGTAATAGTACGGGTCTGGAAGGTAAATCCCGTTTAGGCGACCGTAGAATGGTACGGGTCCTAGACACAACCAAATTCTGTCATACTAGGCGGACCGTAGAATGGTACGGGTCCTAGGAAAGCAGTTTTCTTTATAAAGTCATGTTACTATTCTGGGCGACCGTAGAATGGTACGGGTCTGGACGTGTAACACCAATCTATCTTGAATCATTTTACCCTCCTTGAAGGTAAGATATTTCGGGTAGGTTCTTTTGACATCTCGGTCTCACCGGATCTGGATGTTTTAATTCTTGTCGTTGAACATTTCACTTTGGATGTGAATGTTTTTCTCGATCTCAATGTTTCGATTTATTACCTGTTTGACTCTTCAAAGAGCCTGAGTGAGAGTTGGGTACTTGTGAAGTAAATAGGGATTTATCAAGTACCTCAAGATGCTTTACCGCATTGGCGGTAAGTAATTGCAGGTATGTTCTTTCCTTTCGCATCATGCATTTGCATTAGCATTTCCATGCATCATATAAATTGCATTTTAAAATGGGATTCATTTTCCGAAAAAAAATCAATAAAAAAAAATAAAAAAAAATAAAAAATCAAATCATTCAGTGCATGTGCATGGTCAAAATTTAGGTTTCAATTTATCTTTGAAGGCAACCTCTTCGAGCTCACCTTCAAAGAGGGGCAGCTATTGACACCTAAATTTTGGCGATTTAGTTTATTTATTTATTGTAGAAAATTGGGTTAATTTTATCCCTAAAAAAAATATTAATTGCATAGCATATAGATTTAGGTGCATTTATTTTTAGTTTGCATGTCTTTTATTTATGCATTGGACCGGTGACGGTTCAAATTGGTGTTCAATTGAAAGGCCGGATTAAGCCCGTGAGCCAAATTGGCCCATGCTCGATTTTTAATGATTGAAAATTATCTCATGGGAATAGAAATTTCAAAATTTTTTGGGATATGGTTTTTTGGATAGGGCAAGTGGAAAAACAAATATTGCGTTCAGAAAAGTGAATATTGTGTTTGAAAAAAAAAAAAGAATCTTCGTGGATATCATTTTTGAAAAATTAAAAACCCTAATCGATGGCCTATATAAAGAAAAACACATAGGGTTTTAGGGGAGGCCAGACAATAGAAAATACACGGCCACGAAGAGTTTCTCTCGATTTTTAGGTCAAGAAGATTGAAGAGAAGCTTGGGGTTTTTTCTTTTCTTCGGTTTTGGAAGGAGAAAAAAAGAAAAAAGTCTTTGCTTCTTTGACCGAAAAAAAAAAAAAAGGTGAGGAGAGAGGGTTCGTGGGTTTTGAAAGAAATAAAAAGCAAAAAGCAAAAAGTAGAAGGGAGAGGAGCAGCAACAGTGAAAAAGGGAGAGAAAAAACCAAAAAAGAGCAAAAAGCTGAAAAGGTGTACGAAGGAGGGGAAAACCGTTCATCATCTCTCCCAAAGCCTCCCGTCCGAGCCCCTCCAGTCGCCGGTCCCTGGTTCTCACCACCGCCGCCTGATCCGTGCAGCCAGCACCGCGCCGCTCGCCGCGCCCAGTACCGCGACCGATCCGCGCCGCCTCGAGCGACGCCCGCGCTCCGCCCTAAAGCCGGCCGTGAGCCCTTCCGCCTGAAATCTCCCGCGCGCCTGCAACTCTCGGACCCCGACGACGCGCCCTTGAAGTCCCGCTCACGCTAGCACCACCGCCACGGCCGCCGGTCCCGCGCTGCGACCCATCGTGCCACGTTTGCACCTCGCCTCGCCGGTCCCGCTAACCCACTTGCCGCCACCCCCGACGCCCCTGCACACTGCTCAAATCTTCCACCCGGCCGAGGCCACGAACGCGACCCGAGCATCCCCGTTCGTTTGCCCGTGAGATCCGCGATCCACCCACCGCCCGCCCCAACGCCGGTCCGAAACCTTGCCGATCCGCTCGTGCCGATCCCCGCCGGCGACACCCTCGGCCGGATCAACCAATTTGGCTCCCCCTCCATTGTTCCTTAGGTTGTTTTTCTTTTATTTTTATTTTTTTTAATTTTTTATTATTTTATGTTATTTTACTTTACTTTTAGGTAATTTTATTATTAGTGTTTAAGTTGAATTTTGTGAAGGTGAGTTTTAGGTTATAGTTCTTTTAGGCATTACCTATAGGATTTATCCCTAGGGTTTAATTTAATTATTAATTTGACCCGTAAGATTTCGGGTCATTTTTTAATTGAATTAACTCTTGGGGTTTGTTTACGATATATTAACTGTTGAATTAATTTAATTATTAATTTGATCCGTAAGATTTCGGATTAGATTTTTAATTATTTTGATTTCTTGTCGTGATGTTCAGGGTTAAAAATATTCGTTAATTTGACCCGTGAGATAACGGGTTATTTTTTCGTTTATTTTGATCCTTTATTTGTTTGAATATCTTGCTTGTTAGATTTAATATTTGTTTTAGAAAATCACTAAGAAAAATCAAAAAGACATTTGGATTAGGATTTCAATTGGTTTTAGAATATTTCTGGTTATTTTGCATATCTAGAATAGGGATTTTATTTCGAATTTAAAAATATAAAAAAAAAAAAAAAATGCATTCATTTAGGTTGTTAGTTTTTTTTATTTATTCGAATTGCATGTTTAATTATGTTTTATTTTTAATTTCGAATTTCATAAAGAAAAGCAAAAAAAAAAAAAAATCATTGTGCATATTATGTTAGAATTGCATGTTTCATCTTTAATTTAAATCATCTTTTTAGATAAATTGCATTTTAGATTAAGATAATGTCTTAATTTAAATTAGGATTTAATATGATCCAATCCTTATTTTAAATTAGATAGAATTTTAATCTAGCTAGGTCATTTTTGCATTCGAATTTCATGAAAGAAAATACAAAATTTGTCTTTGCATAAGTTAATTTCAATTTTTAGAATAGATTGCATTTTTAAAAGTAGAAACATTCAAATGCACGTCATTTAGTTTATTTAAGTTCATTTAATTAGAACTTTCTTGTCATTAGACTAAGTCATTTAATAAATGTCACGTGACATATAGCTTGCATATTAAATTGCATGAGGCATGTCATTTAGTTTAAATAATTTTGTATATCATTGCATCGCATTGCATATCATTATAATTAGATTATTTGAATTGCATTTAATTATTGCATTTCTTCATGTCATATAGTTTAAGTTATGTCGTCATGTCATTTTAGATTATTTGCATAAGTCATGATTTTCATTAAAGAAAGTGAAAACAAAAAAATTGAAATTGCCTGTTAATTAGGAATCATATCTAGGATTGTTGATGTGAATTCTTATTTAACATTGCAGATGCTTTCGTTGCTTTAAGGTATGTTTTTGCATTATTTAATTGTTTTCTTGATGTGTAAAATTGGTGGTATGCGCACATGTATGATCACCTCACATGTTAGGAAGCTCAATTAAAATCAATCCAATTGCCAAACATTTTCTTAAAATTAAAAAAAGTGGTACCAAAAAGGGCACTAGGATAGCCTAGTGTAACCAAGTCCCCGTACCCAAAATCTCTGGTTCGTAGAAGTAAGATAATCCTCTCATTATTTTACTTAGGTGTCTAATCGACCTACCCTAAACCGATTAGTGGCGACTCCTAGATAATAAGTTTTTGCATGTTAAAACCCTAAGTCGTGATTTGGTATGGGCTTGGGAGAGCCCGAGCTAAGCTTAAAGGCTTAGTAGTCCATTAACCTAGTTTTAGGTGGCAAACCGGAAAAATTGGGTCGCGACAAAGTACTATTATAATAAAAGTCAGTGTGTTTAGTGTGATGTATGTCCCAGTCTTCTAGTTGTTGTTTGTCTGAGAAGTTATTTGTTCACGTTTCCACATGTGCATGACAATAAGATAAAGAGAATCGGGACAACAACGAGCCTAGGACGTCACGAAAATAACTCTGGCTACTCAAGACCCTGGAGATGGAGTTGGGGTCATTTTAGCACTAGTGTAAGCCGGATGGTGTATTTCTCAGTGTGATACTCAAAAGTGAATGATGAATTACTTGCACTATATATATTTATGGGCTTTATATGGACTTGCTTGTGATAGCTGTACTTTGTAATCAAGCCACGAAAAAATCTTCTTACGTGATTTTTAAGGTGGAAAATTTGGTTCCCTAGTTCCATGTTCAATACGGAGATACGAGTGACAAAGCCGTGCATGTCCGGACATGCGAAACTCCAGGGACAACCGTGGAGGGCACTAGTTGTCATGTTGCCTCAATCAACTCACAAATTGTCATTCTCCTCCATTAATTACCTCCGCGAGGTCCGTTCTGGAATCCATAAATGGCATGAAGTGCCGTTTTAAGCACTCCATTCTTTTGCCGTAACTTTTGGAGATAGTTATCAAAATGAGGTTCTTACATTTATATCTTGATCTCTCCTAGCTCGAGCGACGTGGTTCAAAACCACTATATACTTATTGTTGTTCCATCACACGACATTTAATCCAAGGCAATCCACAAATTACTTTGTATTCATTATCACTAAAGGGAAAAAGAAAAGAAAAAAAAAGAGAAAAGGAAAAAAAATAAAGAAGGAAAAGAGAAAAAAAATAAAATAAAAATAAATAATCGAAAGATGTATTAAAATATTATTATAATTGTCAACGTTAGTGGCGACCCTCCTATATGGTACGGCTAGCATCCACATTAGAGATTTGTAGCTAAAATTGGTCGAATAGATTTAATTGGCAAAAAGTGAAAATATTTAGCATTCAATTGGCAAAATTAAAAGGTTTAAAACTGAATTGATAAAAATATAATAGGTTTAAGACTTTTTGGATAATTTCCCCCATTTTGCTCTAATACCATGTGAAATTTGTTGCGACCATTACTAATTGTTTTAAAAATTTAAGCTTTTAGATAAATGTGAGGTTTAATGTTTAAATAATAACACACTTCTTACGCTTACTTTGTACCATCTTACCATCTTATCATGGTAGTTTATCCACACAACATGATGGAATACAAAGTTAGAAAAACTCCAAAGCAAGAATTACAATGTTCCGATACACGAAGAGCATTTCACGTATTTTTCAGAAGGCAATATCTAAAATACAGACCACAAGCAAAAGAAGAATTACAATAATCAAATATTATCATCTCATCTTACCATTCATGGCCACAATTTTCATTTATTTTATGAATAATGAATTATTTGAAAAATAATTTTCTATAAACGATTGCTTGAATCACTTAAAATTATTAGTCAATAGAAAAAGTTTTCATTGTCAACAATTTATGTCTAAATAATTTTTTAAGAAAATATTTTTCAAATCATTTATTTTCAATCTACATGTTTTTTTTACTGATTTTCTGATTTTACCACATACACAAAATTTAATAATTTTTAAGCAATAACTAGTCCAACAATTGTTATAAACCAAGACGAGTCTATAAAAATTTTCGAGATCCAAAAGGACGTTAGACAAAGATCACACGAGCCACACCCACCCCAAGCCGCACTTGGACCTTGCATGTCCGAGTTAGTCGCTGACACGGCATCGCCCACCATGTGTCAAAGTCTCATTTGGTCCACACTTCAATGATGTGGCGAACTTATCCCATGTACGATGTCAAACACATGGCAACCCAAGTCGGACTTTCATAGGTGACATGCGTCTGACTTATACTGACTCGACGGCTAACGTGACGATGGCATTGTTATATCATTATCCTTATCCAAAGTTTGTCATGCAAAATTCCAAAATTAATGAATTATTGCACAAATCTCCATAAAATACAAATAATATGTCGTTGGAATGGCTGTGTCTTGTACTTTCTAATGTTATAGAATTCATTGCATGAATGTTATTGTATGCAAAAGATATGCGCTTCAAAAGTTTCAGGATTTTCGAGTCACTTCTCAGACTTGTTTCAGCTAGGACAACTTTCAAATAGAAATGGGTTAAGCTTGGGTCAAGCCCATTATGGTTGGCCAATGTTCAAAGCCCAATAAATTGCAAATATTTTATATATGGGGTATGAGTTCTAGAGACAAAGAAAATCGAACATTCAATAAGAAGTTGATTAATATTTTACGGACATTAATTCGTAGTCCGCCATATAATTTAGTGGCTAGAAAGTAGCCTCGTACAAGCACACAACGATTGCTAAAAACACATGAAATATAAGTAACAACACAAACAGCAACTTATAATCGCATGACCCATGTGATGGGTTTATGTATGTTGTAATTAGTACTCTCAAGCAGTTGGATAAGAAGCTTTCGATGCGACTCTGCATATTCCTTCAGAACTACCACGGCCTCTTTGAATCCTCATGTAACCGCGTTCACCCCATTGCTCGCCCCACGAGTTCCTGATCTTCCAGAAGTCGGTTCCTTCCTCGCTTGTCCCGTACCCAACCACGACGACTGCATGGTCTAGCTTCTGGCCGCATTCACTATTGAACACGCCTCCAGTATAGCTCTGGAACTCTTGGCAGCCCGATGAGATTATGACCGAGACCGGCTGCTGCGCAACTGCCTTCATGAGCTCGTCCTCACCAGACGGGACATCCCCGAAACCCTTGATCTGTGCCGCGTGTTCTGCTGCTTTTGTTGCATCGCAGGTCCCGGCCACCCCTTCATATGGATAGCTATCCTCGGACGCAATTCCTTGGTTTTGGACAATGTACTTGAAAGAATTGTCTGGGTAACCGCCTCTGCAGCCGTAGTTTGTGGTATCACAATCTATTAGCTGTTGCTCGGAGAGTACCGGCAGTGTACCGTTGGTGATACCCACGATCCCTTCTACTGCTGCAACGACTGAGAATGCCCAGCAGGATCCTACATAATATTTGTTCACGTTATAAGCATGTGAAATTACATTATTTCCATAATTTTGTTGCCATTGGTGCCTGACCTTTCGTTACAATATGGTAAGCATTTGTTTGGTACTGGCTGTGTTTTAGTTGTGTTACACGGTGGTTGTGCTATAATGTGTTGCTACACATATTTTTAACTATAGCACCTCAAATTTGGGTGAAACAACATCCAAAAAGCTGTTATAAACTATTACAGTTATCAAGAGTTTATCAAACCCATTATGAAAGATGAAGCACTTCTGTTCACAATTGTAGATGCCTAGAGAAAATTTCAGATAGGTTCTAATGTGCACATATGCTTAAATTCTGGAGAAGTATATATAGGCCGTGAAATACCTACTTGTTTATCGGGTAAAAAAATGGTGGATGCATACATAATGTTTGTACTTACCACAGTTGCCTTGGTTCTTAATCGCGTTTACGACACCTTTCTCTACCCAATCGATGTTATCAGGAACATCTCCAGTCAGCTTTTGGTGGCTAAAGGACGTTATCTTGGCGGGCTTAGATTGCTTGGGTGCCACGTACCCAGTATGGCTTCGGACAAACTCCTCGTTGGTCAAGTCTGAGAATTGGTTGAGACCTAACTTGAAGGTCCGATTCCCGGACTTGTTGAAATCTTCAATGAACTGCAAGTTCTTTGCAAAAATCGCCTGGCGCTTCGCCTTCTCCTGTAGGTCATTGTAGGTCCGGCCGTAATTGGCCATCCATTGCTCATGCTGCTCAGCAACGGTGGGATCGTGCAACGGGCGGACCGACATCGCATGCCACGCCCAAGCGCCGAGAATTAGAACAAGGGAGATGATGAGTTCACTCTTGAGCGTAAAAGCCATAGCGTGAGCACTCTCTCGCGTGAATGTGTTTTTTCTTCTTCTCGCTGTAATATTTTGAAGTGGATGTGATGAAATAGCGGCGCTAGAGATGAATATATATAGGCTGATTCATAATCAGCAAAACAAAAATTCTCTTGCGTGAATTTTAAGGTGGAAAATTTGGTTCCCAATTCCATGTTCTATACGGAGATATGAGCGACAAATCCATGCATGTCCGGACATGCGAAACTGTAGGGACAACCGTGGAGGGTACGAGTGATTCTTGTTCATAGTCCACCCACCCCAGGCAATGCGTTGTCACATTTTGTCGTCATTTACAGAGAGAGAGAGAGAGAGAGAGAGAGAGAGAGAGTTTTTGAATAATCCATGCCAAGCGTGTCGTGCTGGTTTGAGCACGCCACCGAATTCCTTAAAGGTTTGATTTTTCACGTAGATATGCGAAAGAGAGCATTATATTTGACATGGATATCTATATACAACCTAATATATATATATATATACATCGGATTTTATATATTTACTTATATGGAATAATCAGATTTTCCTTTACTTCATTGTGGAATAACTGACTCTTCCAAACCTTACTGACTATGATCTAATTTCTCAAATATCATTAATTGAAATAAAACTAGAACCGTCACTAACCTATTTCTATGCTAGTGGGAGTCACGTAAGGTGCGAGAGTCCACCTTGCTTTTACAAAGTAGACATTTCAACTTTGGGGACTTCGTTTCACTAGTTTTAGCTAATACTTGTTGGCGGTGCTTCTTCTCTAATGGGGAAATTCTTCCATGCAATGTTTTTATTTCTATTTATTTTTATCTCTAAACATGCAAATCTAGAGTGGTCAATGCATAATTGTATTGATGACTGCCCGAGCCATACCGGGTAAAATAAAAACAATGAATAATAATCAAATAAATTATTTGAACAAGTATAAGAAACAACCGGAGCCGTATCAGGTAAAATTGATGCAAGGTAATATTATGATGCGCCAGGACAAGACCCCCATGAGCAAAGCACAAGGAAATTGAACGGTGTTGAAATAGGTATTTTCAAATGAACTAATGCTACGGGAGACTTAGTCATGATAAATGTGCATATATACAAAGTGCAAGGAAAATGATGATTTTCTTTTATACGCAGATATGAGCGGCAAATCCGTCCATGTCGGGACATGCGAAACTTAGGGACAACCGTGGAGCGCACGAGGATCTTGTTCATAGGCCACCACATGCAAGGCTTTGTCACATTTTGTCAACACTTAGAGAGAGAAAGTTTTGAATAATCCATGTCAAGCATGTCGTCAGCATTGAGCACACCATCGAGTTACTTTATGCTGCGATTTTTAACATAGATATGAGAATAAGGGCATATCACGTAATATATGTAATAATGGCCACATCGGATTTTCCTTTACCCCATTGTGAGATGATGCTTACCTTCCTTGCACTCTTTTAAACCTGCTGATCACAACCTAAATTTCTCAAACATTACTTGAAATAAAACTAGAGCTTCCAATAACCTAGTTCTACGCTGGTGGGAGCCACGTAAGGTGGGAGAGTATAAGACATGAAAATTCTTTCATGAAATATTTTTTTCTTTTTTAATCTCAAAACATGAAAATTTAAAGTGTTCATGGATAAATGCATTGATAACACCCAAAGCCGTATTGGGTAAAATAAAACAATCAATAATAATTGAATAAATTATTTACACAAGTAAAAGAAACAACCCAAGCCATATCGGGTTAAAATTATACCAGGCCATTTTATAATGCACCGGGTCAAGACCCCATTCGTCAAACAAAGGGAAATTGAATAGTGTCAAAATAAGTTTCTTAAAAGGATTAATACCACAAAAAACCTAAATTGGTATATGTGTGATAACTTTATCCTAAACTAATTTTTGAATTATCAAAAATCCCAACCTAGTACACTCGTAATCTATATACTCTTATTAGCTTCCATCAAATTTTAACACGAAATTGTTGAGCTTGATGATACAAGGCAATGACTTAATTGACATACCAAGTCCACGTTGATATCCCATGAGTTTGGGGTAAATTTGTTATAGGTGTATCAATTTTAGGTTTTTAATGACCTAAAAATTAGTTTTAAGTAAATTTATCACAAATTGACCAGTTTGAGATTTTTTGTAATATTAGCCTTTCTTAAAATAAACTAATGCTAACGGGAGATGTAATCATAATAAATATTCATATGCAATGTGCAAGGCAAATAATGATTTTAAAAAAAAACAAATGTGACCAAAAATATTCTGTGTATGGCAAACCTAAATCTAATGCAATAGATGCACTTCTTATATTTCATATGTAAAAGATTATCCATTCTAAATGATAAAATATGCGTGAAATATTTTATTTGCATTTCCAGATAATTTTTTTTTTTTTATGAAGATGTTTTATAAAAAACGGTTCTTATGTGATTGTTCTTAATTCATTATGAGATTGATAGTCTATTCTAAGAAAAAACAAAACAAATAACAAATAATTAAAATTATTGTGGGGTCAACTTCTTTAAGGATTTGTATCTTTTAATATGTCGTCACTCTAGAGTGGCTGAAAAACTATTATATTAGCATGTGGATGCATATGATTTTTATTCTTTTTTCTCTAATGCAGTTCAAACACAGTCTTGACTAATGTGAAATATAGTAATAAGATAAATAAATAACCTAAATGTCAAAATAGTAATAAATAAACTAAATGATGCGTATGATTTTTATTTCCTTTTTCTTTAATGCAGTTCAAATACAGACTTGACTAATGTGAAATATAGTAATAAGATAAATAAATAACCTAAATGTGAAAATAGTAATAAATAAACTAAATGTGAAAATAGTGAAAATATTAATAAATAAACTAAATTTGTTAAAGATTTTCAAAAAAATAAAGAAGAAACAGAAAGGTGGCCAAAAGAAAAACGATAAAGAAGAAACTGAAAGATGTGCAAACGTAAAAATAGTAATAAAAAATGTAAATGATCATCAATAAGCATCGGAGGATTTATTTATGAAAACCCCTAAATTTCTACATGATTTTCTTTTTATTATGCAAAATCCTATTCTATTTTGATGCAATGTGATTTTTACTTTTCTAATGGTAAAATTACTAAAACATACCAATAAGCAAAATAGATGGAAACCTAAATGAAAATGGTACGTCGGAAATTGAGTGGAAAAGTGCCTAATCGGATATAGCAAACCAAACAGAAAACTTTGAAACTCGAACAACTTACCTCAAATAGAAGGTTGTGCGAGAATGAAGAAAGCCACTGAGGCTTGGTTAGACAAGAATGATAGTTTGGGACAACGTAAAGAACCACCAATCCCATGGCAAACAACATCGATTCACTATACTATTCTCTCATTTTTTTTTTTTCTCAGCAACATTTATTTTCCGTCTTTTTGTTCTCTTTCGTTTCTTCGTTTTGCGTTCCCTTAGAGTCCCCTAAGACTCCCTAATTACAGGCCTTGACCCTTTAAATTTCCTTCTCAAAACTGAATCTGAATTTCCACACCCCCCCCCCAAAAAAAAAAAAAAAAAAAAAACTCTATGAACTAACCCCTAAATCACTCTAACCACTCGGGTTTTCTTACCAATTAACAAATTGATTCATCTCGTTGAATTTAAGGAAATTAGGTGTGGTTTTGCAGATGGAGAACGAAAAGCCAATCTGGCAAATCTTGGTAAAGCTCAAGGGGAAATCTCGGCAATTTTTAAAGAAGAATCAGGCATGACGGCTGCTCCAGGCTTGTTTCGGTCCTGACTTGCTGCATCAGGCCCATTTGGGCCTGGTTTGCTTGGAATGATTCGGACCTAGTCATGGCAGTCAGGCCCCACTCGACCTGAGTTGCTCAGACCACGCCCAACAAACAAACAAAAATAATAATAATAAAAGAATATATTTTTGGCTGTGAATCAGATCTCCAGAATTTCGATCACGAATTTCAAATGAAAGAGCAGGGATCCTGCACATGAAATTAACATTCCGTTGTTTCATTAAAAATAAATAATTTAGAAAAAAAATTTCAAAAAAATTTCAATTTAATCTTAAACCTATTAAACCTATTAAACAAATATTAATTCGGTTTCAAACTTTTTTAATTTTACTTCTATAGTCATAATATACATGAAATTTCAATATAGTCCTTCCGATCATTACCACTATAAATTGTTGATGTGGCAATTCAAAAGTTGTCCATGTAAGATGTCGGCAATGACTAGATGTCATGCCAATGATTTTCGATGGCGATTTGCTAGGGTAATTGTCCCTTACTTTAACTGGGGTTGATTTTTGACCCCCTCCTAGACTTGATAATTTTTAAAGGGAGTTGGTGAATATTACATATTGATCAGTACGACAAATAAGAATAAGTAAATCAATCAAGATGTTTGAAAATTGAAAAGTTTGAAAGTTATTTGCACCATTTGGTTCTCCATGTTAATGACGTAAGTGTGGGTATCTTCGTTCTCCATTCATGCTTGGTGGCAAGTACGAATAATGGACCTTTTCTCAGCCGTCTTTCAACACATTTGAAAGAAAAGAGCTCAAATTAGTATATGAGTCAAGACAAATCAAGAAAATACAAAACCTTGTCAATTTTATTTGTTCTTGAGATGAAATAATGATAAGAAGCATATATGACCCCAGTATCATATAATATCCCCTTATCAAAATTTCTTCTAAAGAAATTATAGAATTGTAAAGGGTGACGACAAATATTTAATCCGGATGCCCCTTTCCTAAAAGTTACATGAGAATCTTTATGGATTTCATTGATCACATCGAACAATTACAAGGGAAACAAGACATTGCATTCTTGAAACTTACAAAGCAGTTCGATTGTACATGTAATATGAAAAAGAATACAGGGAAATCACAAAGGAAAGGAGGGGAATACAAAGGAAATCCCTTTACAAGAAAAGAATATGAGATAGAAAGCCCAAAGACTAGGTAGTATCATGTGAAGACGCTTGTTATCGTGGGCCAAGCATTCCTCATCGGTCAAGGCTTTGTCTTCATGCTCCTTAACACGGGCTTGTCGATGATCTTGAGACTCGAGAATATCAGGCAATTGAACCTCAAGCTCAGGCTCCACTTGACGGTAGATATAATCAATAGTGGCATGATGAGTCCTCATCTCTCCCTCTAAGTTGGCTTTGTCAATGGCGACCACGTAATGCGAGGAAGTGGAGTACCAAATTTTGGTAACGGCTTGAATTGCGGCTTCGACATGGCCAATTTGGCTTTTCTCAATGACTTCATCGTGATAATCAATATGATATAACCACAACTTGAGGATTGGCGGGATCCTTTGAAACGTGCAATATTGATGAAGCACCTTTAAAGGGTAATACAATGTTAAACCCGTCAACCCCACGAGAGGGAGTGGGTCGTCAACTCCACCAACGAGGTGCACCTCGGGATTCCTAAGCCATCGAACATGTGACATCCTGGAATTTCAATTCCATTTTCAATTAAATAAATCGGGCCTTTCAACGAAGCGTCTATAGTGCTATTCTTAGAGCTAATCACTCCTGAGATAACTAGACTATTTGGGGAAGTCATTAAGGAATTTTAACGCATTAGACTTGAGAATTCAACCAGGAAATGATTACTCGACCGTGCTCATCTGCAGAGATCATTACAACACAGTAAAGATCGATTAGAGATTAGAGATAGGTTGGTTCAACTGAGATATGTGGCTAAAGGTGGGTGATTCCACCAATTTGCAAAATTCTTGTCGACCGGCACTAGACTAATTTTTCTATCGTTTTGGTACCCTGTGTCTGTATTTGAAACCTCCAGATTTTCACGACCATCGAGGTCGCCAATGTGTCGAAGAGGTTCATTGTGGCTTGAAAAAAATCGACCACGGGTCATTTGTATTAGAAATTTCTGAAAGCTACCCGGTAGGCTAGGTCACGCTAAAATCGCACCAGATTGAAATTAACCACGAATTTGAGTCTGATTTCAGAAATTGAAAGTTCTGTCATGTTACGATTTATTTTAGGAACATTGACTCATCCTTCGAAGAATTTTCGGTGAGTTCGGGATTTTTACGGAAAATCGATTCGGACGATTTGGAAAAGAACGGAAATTCGGACGGGCCAAATTGATGGGATTTTAAATAAACGGGCCAAATCTTACTAACTATCCCATAGACTATCGCACCTTATCACTCAAATGTCTAAACCATGCTCTGATACCACTTAAACGGGGATGTCACGCCTCGATCCTCCGAGCGCGTGTCCATCCCTCCGCGGTCGATTAAATAGCGACGTTTCAGGACGCATTGCCAACCCATTTATTTTTATGCGTATACGGAAGCAGATAAATAATCCCCAAACAACAATTCAATGGGATAGAAAAGTAGGGCCACAAATTTTCAAACCTGAAAACATAACTACACTTATATATAGACACACACATAACAAACCAAGTCATATATAATACAAGCTGGTCTATTTATAACGTCTACAAAATAGGGGGGTTTTCAAAACGACTACGGCTCTTCATCCTCCTCATCATCTCCCTCCACACTCCAGCTGGAGCCTATTGCTGAATACACAGGAGATCTTAGATCTTTAAGGTCAGGGTCCAACGGGTCTACCACCGAACCTCCTGGAGGATCTGCCGTATCTTTCCCAAACGCAACCTCTAGCACATACAGAGGTACCTCAGATTCCAGTACGGGGCCCTCTCTCAGTCCGTTATGATCTTGGCGATACCATGATTTGGTATTGATGGGGCACCTTTTTGGGCAAACCCGCATCAACCCAAATTATGGACTTCACTAGTTCGTACTCCAACCCATAAGGGTGCCCATGTATCGGAATATAGTACTTCTGTTATGTGTTCTTCT
Organism: Eucalyptus marginata; assembly: GCA_014182565.1. Lineage (NCBI taxonomy): Eukaryota > Viridiplantae > Streptophyta > Magnoliopsida > Myrtales > Myrtaceae > Eucalyptus > Eucalyptus marginata. The sequence continues at coordinate 30,974,900 of CM024589.1, forward strand.
TTCGTTGCCCAAAATGCTCGAGAGGAACTGCCATTTAGGGACCTGAAATGTTATCCCACAATGGTGTGAGACGACATCTCAGCGAGTTCAACCCTCTAAGACTCGACTAGGAAGAAAATATGTCATAAGGGCTGCCTAAGCACAACACAATTCAGAGGACTTACCTTTGCCTCAGTTCTTTCCTGCAAGTCAATATAATTCAAACAATTATCTAATCATTTCAACCAATAAAATCATCACACCAGATCGACTCATCGATTAATCGACCCAATCGATCTCATAATATCAAGATCATCACATGGTCATATCAATCACTTACTCCAACTATTGATTACAGCCCAATAGGCACGACCTACTAAATGTTCAGCGGTGAATTACAGCCCAACGGGCATAGCCGGTTTGAAGTTCAGCGGTAAATTACGGCTTGATAGGCACGGCCATACTTTGGCGGTTGATTACGGCCCAATAGGCACAGCCATACTTCGACGGTTAATTACGGCTCAACGGGCACGGCTATACTTTGGCGGTTTTCTTGATTTGACCCATAACATCACGCACAACACGCGTTATCTCAGCTTTGATAGTCATCTCACTACGACTATAAACCATCACACATTTTCACCATTTATATCATACCCGATGAAAATTATCGTGTGTGGGTACATGGTCGGCCTTAGCCAAAAATATAATATCTTTACTTTCAAAATTCCCACAATTTTTATAGTCAATAAAAACATTTTTGGCGCTGTAAACTAACACTTGGTGGTTTTCTGATTAATTATTGAAATTATAAAATTTTGGAATAAAATCCCAAAATTACCAATCACACTCAATTTGCACAAATTAGAGCTCAATTAAATAAAAAAATCACACCACTGCAATTGGCATAAAATTCCGGTCACCGACTCCCGGTCTAATTTCCGGAAAATAAATAAATAAATAAATAATTACGGAAATTAATTATTAAATGCAAATAAATAGAACTTAGGCCTGTAGCCTAATTAAAAACCGAGATGGGCTCGGAAAATTTCGAACCACTCTAGTTAAATACTAGATTTTTCTAGGCTCTAATTGCATTAAACTAACCACCTAACATGCATCAATAATTAACTAATTCACTAAGCCATTCTAACTATCCACCTAATCTATACTTAGTCTAAACTAATTAACCCTTAAACATCATTAACTTACTAAGCATGGATTAGTGAGTTAAACTGACTTGTTTAACGATTCGCTCGGATCAAAACGACGGGGATGCGGAGGAGCTCGACAACCTCCAAAGCGGGAATGCCTTTCGAGATTCGAAAAGGCTTGAAAATAGGCCCAACAGCGGGCTGGAAACCCACTCGGCTCGGCTCTGTTCGATGGTTGAAGAGGTTGCTCGGCTCAGCCGAAACAACAAGGCTGGACCGGTGGTGGCTGCAGTAGGCTTAGCAGGCGAAGGCGGTGGTGTATGGTGGCGGAGGGAGCTCCGGTGGTGCCCGAGTTGGCTTGGCGAGCTTCTGGACGCAGGAGCTGGGCGAGACGGTGTGACTGGGATGGCGGTGAGGCGCGACGAGCGACGAGGCCCGCGGGGGCGCACAATAGTGAATGACGATGGCTCCGGATTCAGACGGTGGTGCGGCGGCTTGGGGCTGACTGGTTTGGTGTTTATGGGCTTGTTGAGCTTCAAATCTACTGGGGATGGGGGGTGCTTGACGGCTAGGGGAGGAGAAGAGGGGAAGGGGACTGCTTTTGGTCTTGAGGGAGCCACCATGTCTCCTTCTCATCTCTTTGGTCTCCCTTTGGTGTGTCCCACTAGTAGCTAGCCTCCATAGCCTCAATTCTAGACCAACCACACCTTCTAGAAGACTTGAGTTGGTCGACAAGATGTGCCCATGGGGGCATACAAATTTTGATACATTTTCCCTCCAATTGGATACATATGGCTCTTGAATCAATTCAATTCGGTCGTTATAAAATCAACCATTGAGCTCATGATCAAAATGGCATTTTTCCTTGTCACTAGAACCCATTTGCATCCCCATTTCGTGATAAAAAACGGTCCTCGGAAATTCCTGGTTGAAAACGGCCCTATTTCGACTTTTTCCGCCAGAAACTCGGTTTACAGAAAAATCTTCGGAAATTGAGTTGACGTTTCTAAAATGATTCGTGACACGACAAAACTTTCAATTTCTGAAATCGGATTCAAATTCGCGGTTAATTTTACTTAGGCATGATTTTAGCGTGACCTAAGTTACCGGGTAGCTTTCATAAATTTTTAGTGTGAATGACCCATGGTCGATTTTTTCGAGCCACAATGAACCCATTCGACACATTGACAACTCTTGGTTGTTGTGAAAATCTCGAGGATTCAAATACGGGCACATGGTACCAAAATGACAGAAAAATCAGCTAGTGTTGGTCGACGAGAATTTTGCAATTTAGTGGAATTACCCACGTTTAGCCACACATTACAGTCGAACCGACTTATCTTTGATCCTTGATCAATTTTTAACTATGTTGTTATGATCTCTACAGATGAGCATGGTCGAGTAGCCGATTCCTAGTCGAATTCTCAAGTTTATTGCGTTAAAATCCCTTAATGGCTTCCTCGTATAGTCTAGTTATCTCAAGAGTGATCAGCTCTAAGAATAACACTATAGGCGCGTCGATGAAATGCCAAATTAATTTAATTGAAAGCAGAATTGAAAAATCCAAGATGTCATAGTAATATTCATTTACGATGGAACCAACTTTAAAAAAGTAGAGTACTATTTATACCTTTGAAATTCTCAATTCCATCCTTTTTCTCCTTTTTCTCTCTCCCTGTCGCATAACACTGTCATGACCTACCCTCAGGGGAACTAGCTAAGGGTTTGCCAATGGATTACTAAGCCTAAATTAAGCTTAGGCTCTCCCAAGCTCATACCAATTCTAACTTAGATTAAGGTTATTAACATGAAAATCAATTTCCTTTAGGAGTTGTCACTAATAAGCTTTTGGAATACCCAAGTAAAGTGTGGGAGATTTACTTTACTTCTATGATTAAGATATTGTGGATTCAGGGATTTCATTATGCTAGATTACTTTAACGCCCGTTCATTGTCTTTTATCTTTTATTTCAGGAAAATTTTTTGTCAAGGAGCTTAGATAAATTTTAAGCTATCCACTAGCATGAGAGGTGTTCATGTGGGTGCGTAAATATTCAAAATAACACTCAATAAAGAAATTAATAAATACATTGCTAAGAAAAGGATAAGATTGAGTACCTTAGTGCAAAGCTAAGGATATAACCCTATTTTCAACTCTGCAAATTATTTATTAAAAATGCATGCAATGACTGAGAGATCATGTTTTTTAAGATTATCCATTTATGAAAGATTAAACTATATATGATGCATCTGACTTTCTGAGTTCAAGTTTTTTGGTGTTGGCTCTTCTCTGCTGTACTTTGTATAGCTTCCTGGTTCACAAGTCTATCTATAATACTTACCTTTTACAAAAAAAAAAAACTATATATGATGCATGCCGTGCAAATTTAATCTTAAATTATGTTAACATGTGACTTTAATTAAACAGCCCTAAACATGCAATCACTAAATGATGTGCATATATGACATGCATAAATGACACAGACTAACTATGACATGGCATATGATACAGATGTAATGCAATTAATCTATATGACATGCGCATGATATGATATATATATATATATATATATATATATATATATATATATTTTTTTTTCTACTAAAATTAGTAATTAAAAATTAATGAAAATAGTAAATCTATCTAAAGTGACGTATTATCTCATTTAAGTTAGAAAAGTTGTTAACCAAAATCCTATCTTATCTCGGATACTTATCTCGACATGCAATTCAATTTAAAGATATTGTCTAACCTAAATATTATCTAAACATGCGTTCAATTTAATTAGGAAAAAATCTAAATTATCCTATCATGCAATCCTATCTAGAGAATCAAATCTAATCCATATGATAGGCAATGCAATCTTTTTAGATTTTTGATATTTTTAAGACATGGCAATTATATACATTAAGGAAAAAAACTTACCTTATCTGCACGTGCGATCCAAAAAGATAAAAGATTACAATAATCCAAAAAATAACCCATCGTCGCACAGGTTAAATTAAAGATTCTCGCAAAGCATGCCAATATCCAAAACAAAGTCAAAGTAACAAAAAAAAAAATGATCCAAAGTTTTGCGGATCAAATTAATAATTAAATTGACTTTTTAACGATAAAACCTAATTGAATATGCCTAAATCTCATGCAAATCAAATCAGGTAAGGAATCCAATTTAAATCAAGCAATAATACACTCGAATCAAATTGGATTAGGATAGTTGCCTAATTTGAAGTGTGTGATATCAAAGTGGAATCGAATGGAAGATCACGGCTTGTGGATGAGGCTCGGCCAGCAGTGGTGCTTGTGGTTGCTCACGGCAAGGCTCATGGTGGATGGCTGGCGGACTCTCGATACTCGGCTCACGGACTTGATGTAGCTTTGGTAATGATCCGGCGAGGACACGCTTGCCAAACTTCGCTGGAACCTGCAAAATGAACTCAAACTCACGGATGGGATATTGGTAGTGGCTGAGTATCGCGGGTCGTGGACTGGAGTTGAGAGGGAACAGCTACTAGGCGTGATCGGCGAGGACACAGGACACTGATGTGGTCCAGTAGGCGCGTCGACGATCACTGGTGCGTTGAGGCTCGCTGCCAGCGTTGCTAAGGATTGCTTGGGGACTTGCTGGTCATGGCGTGTCGAGCGACGAGGCGTGCGGATGTGAAGATGCAAGACACGTATGAGAACTGCAAAAAAGAAAATCACTCTTGTTACTTGTTCTCTCTATCTGCGATTTTCTTTTGTTTTTCTCCTTTTGTGGCCTATTCTCCTCTGGCTTCTCTGTATGTACAGAAAGTGAAGACCCTTTGCTCTCAATCTTGAGCCTCGTGTGCTGAGCCTCCTCTTGCGTTTCAATAAGTGCCGACCTGGAAGAACAGAAACTTTTTCTATCTCCACTCTCTCTTGCGGCCGTGTCCATGAACTGTGTGCAGCCCCCCGTGCACATCATATGCAAAATGTCTGCCATATTAAATGATTAATCAACTTGGCCAAATTTTCAATTTATACGAGCTTAGAACAATTAATCTAACTAAACTTGAAATCATCCATTTCAAATCCAACCATCACCGGTCCAATGCAAATGCAAGCTTATTACTATATGCAATTTTAACTCATATTTTTATTTAGGGGTCGAGGTCGATCCATAATTTTTTAGGCTTGGCTACTGGTGCTATAATTTCAATTTTCTGACCATCTAATGCCAACCACAACTTTTAATGGAGGAAACTAGGACATTGCTTTGACCGGTTTCATATCTTTTTCACTTTCCATTGTTTCCTTTTTTTCTCTTGGCTTAATTTATGCTCGGAGGATTAAAAAAGAAATAACTCATTAAATACCGACATAGATTATATGAGTAGAAAAATATTATCACTAATTAAAAAAAAGTCATTAATGTCATTAGCGACGTGACACAAGTTTTATGTTCTCTCGCATCATGACCTTTCATCACTAGTATTTTAAATTGAATTGTTAATGTCCTCTTCATTAATAATTGATTTTCATCGGTGAAGTTGCTTTACAAATTTTTATCCATCTAAATGATATCAACATAAAAAAAATTAAACATTATATACGTGTGCGTGTGTGTCACCTCAACGAATACCTCTTACTTTCTTGCAATAAAAGAGGTAGAGATTAATGACCTAGTTATGTGTTGATCGATTTACAAATCCTAAAATAATGGGAAGTTCAAAGTATACTAGATGTTCACAGTCCTATTTTTTTGAGTTCTTAAATTTCTTTTATTTGGGAACAAAATATCCACCAAATTTTTCCTTTGGCCAGAGAAGAGTGTCCACTATTTTAAAAGTTGCAAGTAATCTTGTATATTTTATTTATCATTTGAATATTATCACTTTGATTTATTTTCTTAAAATAAAAAAAAAAACTCATCTTGTTCCTTTTTAAATAGTGGAAAAATCCCACCAATTCATTGACAGAAAAATATGAATTTGGCAAAGCCCGTATGCTAGTTTCCAACAATGAAACTCGTGGCTAAGAACACACCGTCCATTTTGTAAAATATACTCATTTTCCAATTTTTTATGTAGTTAACAACAAATTGGGTTACCAAAATTAAAGGGGAAAATTGTTCAAAAAATTGTAAATCTATTGTATTTTTGCCAATAGAATTATAAACCTTTCAATTTTACCAATTGAGTTCCTCAATTTTGATTGGAAATTTCTGACGTGGACGGTCAACGGTGACATGGTAATTTTTAATAATACTTTATTTTTATTTTTTTTAGGGTTTTGAGTGAAGGCCGGCGAGGGTGGCCGGCCCACCCTTGCTGGCCACAGGCAAGGGCTGGCCCACCCTTACTGGCCCTAACTCAAAAAAAAAAAAAGTAAAAAAAATGAAAAAAAATGAAAAATTCAAGAAATTAATAAAATATTTTTAAAAAATTGCCATGTCAGCGCCGGCCGTCCACATTAGCAATTTGTAGCCGGATGGACTCAATGGACAAAAGATCAAAAGGTTTAGAATTCAATTGATAAAATTAAAATGTTTAGGACTAAACTAATAAAAGTGCAATATATTTAGGACTTTTTGGATAATTTTTGCAAAATTAAGGTGCCAATGAAGACATTTTCAAGAAACTCTCAATATCTCCTAGCCACAAATTCGTTGACAAAGGACTGTGAAGTCGCTGTTGCTCCACCATTTACTCAGCTCCCTATAATGAGATGCTGCCCTTGTGCACGAGAGAGAGGGTCGTGAGACAGTGGAAAACCTTCATCAGCGACGCCAATAGAGGTGACCTCGGTGATGAGGTGGAGCTCAAGGGGGCGAAGACTGGCGCGGCGGACGGCGGCCGCGATAGAGAAGAAAGAGATTGCAGTGGGTAGGTTGAAAACTACAGATTTTTTGATGGAGTGGATTACTAAGGTTCAATCTGCTTGCGGGTGATTTAAAGGTTATGTGAACGTGCACCGCGTGTTTGGGGAAAAAGTACCAAAAAAGTCTTAAACCTATTGCATTGGTACTAATTTAGTCCTAAACTTCTCAATTGACCAATTTAGTCATAAACCTTTTAATATTTGTACCAATTTAGTCCATCTGGCCAATTTTGGCCGGCTGGCGTTGGCGTGGACGTCGGCCGGACGTGGACGTGGCAATTTTAATGATTTTTTAATGATTTTTTTGAATTTTTTTTTGAATTTTTTTGAATTTTTTATTTTATTTTTCCTTTTTATTTTTTGCTTTCTTCTTCGTAGTGGCCGGTGAGCCTTTGGCGAGGCTCGCTGGCCACTGGGCGAGGGTTGCGAAGCCCTCGCTTGCTACCGGCGAGGGTCACGGCCCTCACTCGGCCTCACCCCGGCCTTCTTGTTGAGTCCCCAGGCGCCTCCTTCGATCCCGGAGCTTCTCGACCCCGGAGCTTCTCGACCTTGTCACCGCCGCTCTCACCTCCATGAAATCCCAATTCGAGGCCCTGGTCCCCCACCTCCCACGCCTCACGCCGCCGCTCGTCCGCTCGATCTTCGCCTCCGAAACCCTAGCCTGCCGCCCCAACACCCTCCTCTCCTTCTTCCGATGGTGCCAGTCCCACAACCCGTCCCTTGCTTGCTCCCCGTCCCTCCTCCTCTCCCTCCTCCCGTGGTAAGGCCAGGGCGAGGCTAGCCTCGCCCGCGGCCCTAGGCGGCCCTAGGCGTCGCCGGCGGCTGGCGAGGGCTTCGCGGCCCTCGCCTTCGCCTGGTAATGGCCGCCATGGCCTCGCCAGCCACGGGTGAGGCTGGCCTCGCCTAGATCCGGGCGAAGCCGCCTCGCTGGCGGCCCTGGGAGAGGCCGGGTGAGGGCCGTGACCCTCGCTGGTGGCAGGCGAGGGCTTCACGGCCCTCGCCCAGTGGCCGGCGAGCCTCACCGAAGGCTCACTGGCCACCGCCAGGAAGAAGGCAGAAAATAAAAGGAAAAAGAAAAAAAAGAAAAAATTAATAAAAAAAATTCGAAAAAATAATAAAAAAATTATAAAAATTGCCACGTCAGCGTTCGGCCACCGGTCAACGTCCACGTCAGCGCTGGCCGGCCAAAATTGGCCGGATGGACTGAATTGGTACCAATATTAAAAGGTTTAGGACTGAATTGGTCTAATTAAAAAGTTTAGGACTGAATTGATACTAATGCAATAGGTTTATGACTTTTTTGGTACTTTTCCCCGTGTTTGGTATTAACGTAAATGCTGCAACCCTGCTGGAGCTGAATCTTGTCCTTCTTAAAAAAAAAAATATATGATTTGGCATAGGACAGCAAATAGGTAGAGTTGTGATCCCGGTGGGTTGCCTTAATGATTAATAAATAAATGTATATTTTAACTTGCACGACATTACTTCAGTTTTCCACGCCATTAAATGTGGACATTTTTTTTATACGAGTCTGGCTTGCGTGATTTTTGTGATTCATTAATTTAATGAATCTATTGTTTATTTATTAAGGGGGCTTACTTGTAGAAGAAGAGGGGAAATTGTGAAATCCAATAATTGTGCCATAGAAGGTCTTTGCAGTCCGCCGCTCATCAGGTCGCACTATTCATAGCTGTTTTTAGTTCTGAAATTTGGCTTAGTCTGATTACTATCTGCTTTATTCTTTCAATGACGAGGAAACCACCTTCACTAAGTTAGTCCAAACTTAAAAAATAACCCGTATACCATATAAATCCAATAAGGTAAGATGCAAGCGATAGTGTCATGATTTCTATTTGGCGCTAGTTAGGGTTCAGGAAAATGAACATTCATCACTCGATATATAACGAAAAAGAGAGAAGGGTGGAACAGAAAGTCAATACTATGGATTTTAGAAGACTGTTTGATAGTTCAGACAAGCAAGATATGAGAATGACGAGGAGTTTTTGAAGTCATTATTGTCTTTCTCAAAAAGGACCTCCCTTTATACCAAACCCATACCATATTATCAGGTTGCATCACCATTCTACGAGTCACCATTTTTCACATTCATGCTCAATGGATACAACTTGGCTCTTCTAGGGTTCATTGTCCCGAACCCTCATGGCGTCGAGATAAGCTTTGCCCTTGAGCTCCCTAGATAGATAACCCTTCAAATGTTCTGCCACTGTTATCCTCCTGAACAATGCTGGGGTCTCCAGGGTGATGAGGCTTGGTGCCAGACCGATCTCGGCATCAATTCTTGGACTGAAGAACGTTGCAATGGAGATCCTCTCTTTCACTGCATTCACTGTCGCTCAATGCTCGATGCTCTGGTAAATCCCATTCGTTATTATCTGCTGTCGGCCAATGAAGGGAACGCTTTGAGTATGAGACGATAAATTATCACGAGTATGGTCAAATGTGTAAGTTGATGTCGCAATACTCTTACCTCAACAATGTCTCCAAACATTGATGATGAAAGCACCGGGGAGAGGTTTCACAGGAACCCACTTCCCATCTTTCCTTATCTGGAGGCCCTCCATTTCGTTGACCTGGAGGAGGATGGTAATCGCGTCGCCATCAGAGTGAGAATTGAGAACCATCACGAGCTCGGGTTGCGGACACGGCGGGTAATAATTCATCCTCATCGCTTGCAACCCATCTTCGAACATCCCCTCAAGGTCCTTTGCTCCCATTCCTAAGGCCTTCGCCATGAGGAAGAGGAGCTTTATTGCTAGGGTTTTTGTTTCCTTCGAGTAGGCGTCCAGATCGTCTCTACCATGTAGACAATTTCGTTCTTTAGGCGATAAAGGGGATATTTTGGACACGCCACAAACTAAACCCCCAACAACAAAAAAGTTATTCACGTAGCAATTATATCATGTGTCATACTAATGTGGTTTCACTTTTCTAATCAAGCGATTTTGTATTTTATATCACCTTTATTTGAGAAAATAAAAAACGACAAAACCGCATGGAGATTCCAAGGCGGGAGGTAGTATCCTGCGTAAAATCAGTTTGACAATTAATTAGAGAGATAATGTCTAACTACAAAACAGCCGTGTCTTGTGCACGCTTAATTAATTATTTTATTAACTGCTTCTCAAATTTTTGTTTTGATTAAAGTGTTTCCTTATGGACAAAAGATCCATCTAAGCAATATTGGAATCATCCAAGCATGATTAGATTGGTAGGAACTTGTAGGTTTGGGGGCCAATACATGGATGGGATAGTCACCTATTTCGTTAATGACTGTCGAATTAAACTATAGGGGTCAAATTATCTCACTAGAAAATTGGGAACATGTAGTTGTCACATAAACTAGAGCAAAACACTGCACGCACTTGCATCGTGAAAATATGTTTTTCTATGAGCGCGATATCGAATGGAAGATCACGGCTTGCGAATGAGGCTCGGCCAGCAGTGGTGCTCACGGTTGTTCACAGCATGGCTCATGGTGGAATACTGGCGGACTCTTGATTCTCGGCTCACGGACTCAATGTGGCCTTGGTAATGATCGGCCGAGGACAGGCTTGCCGAACTACCCTGGATAACCAGCAAAAGGAACTCAAACTCACCGATGGGATGTTGGTAGTGGCTGAGTATCGCAGGTCGTGGACTGAAGTTGAGAGGGAACAGCTACTGGGCGTGACCGGCGAGGACACAGGACACTGACGTGGCCAGTAGGTGCGGGTGCGTCAACGATCACTGGTGCGTTGAGGCTTGCCGCCAGCGTTGCTAAGGAATGCTCGGAGACTTGCCGGTCTGGCGTATGGAGCGACGAGGTGTGCGGATGTGAAGATGCAAGACACGTACGGGAACTGCAAGAATATCACTGTTGTTACTTGTTCTCTCTGTGCGAATCGTGGATGTTGCAGCAACGGAAGTGGGTCTTTCTTTCCCTCTCTTTTCTTTTGTTTTTCTCCTTTTTTGTCGTCTTCTCCTCTGGCTTCTGCGTGTCTGGAGAACGTGAAGACCCTTTGCTCTCAATCTTGAACCACGTATGTTGAGCCTCTTCTTGAGTTGTGGATCTTTGGTGGTTAATGCGTACCTCACCACAACGTAGGAGCTCGAAAACTCCACTAAGAGTCAGCCCCACATGTCAGTAGATGGGATGATAAGATTATGTTCCTTATTTTAACGTGTCGATACCCACACGCCTCAGCCTAATTTTAATGTGTCGATACCCATACGCCTCAGCCTAACTGGAGAAATTTGTTTTCCCTCCCCAGTGTAATACCTCAAATTTTACGTCCCACCAGAATTCAGATGTGGTTGTTAAGGATATTAAGGTCCTAGGTTTCAATATATGCCGACCTGCAACCTCCTTGCATATCATATGCAAAATTTTGGCCATATTAAATGATTAATGAACTTGGCCAAATTTTCAATTTGTACCAGCTTAGTCCAATCAATCCAATTAGGCTCAAAACGATCTATTCAAATCAATCCATCGCTAGTCCAATGGAATTTGCAATTAGGTGGGCTTATTACTATCAATGCTTTTAAAATTCATATGTAGTTTTAACTAATATTTTTGTTTGAGGGTTGGGATTGATCTCTAATTTTTTTTATGCAATTAATAACCAATTGAGTTACTAAAGTGTCAACAAACACCTTCTCAAGAAACCCTCCCTATCTCCTAGCCGCAAATTCGTTGACAAAAGACCGTGAAATCGCTGTTGCTTCACCATGTACGAAGCTCCCTACGGTGAGATGCTGCCCTTGTGCACGAGAGAGAGGGTCGTGAGACAGTGGAGAGCCTTCATCAGCAACGCCAATAGAGATGATCTTGGCGATGAAGTGGAGCTCAGGGGGGCCAAGACTGGCGTGGCGGACGGCGGCCGCGACAGAAAGTAGGCAGAGAAGAGAGTGACTGGGGTGAGTAGAATAAAGATTACAGATTTTTTTTTTTTTTTTGTAACCGTGGAACTGCCTCACAACCGACAGTGCTCAGCATAAACCACGGGGGCACTAGCGCGGGGACTCATCTCCCACGGCGCCCAACTTAAGTCGCGCAACGGAACGAGTTGGGGATTCGAACCTTGCCCAGCGGGAGGCAACGTAGCCAGAACCAACTCGCCCACGACGAGGTGGGCAAGATTATAGATTTTTTGATAGAGTGGATTACTAAGGTTCGATTTGCTTGCGGATAATTTAAAGGTTATGCGAACGTACACCATGTGTTTGGTAGCAACGTTAACGCTGCAACCTTGCTGCAGGTTAATCTTGCCCCCTTTTTAAAAATAAATAAATAAAATGATTTGGCAAAGGAGAGCATATAGGTAGAATTGTGATCCCGGTGGGTTTCCTTAATGATTAATAAATAAATGTATATTTTAACTTGCACGACATTACTTTAGTTTTGCACGCCATTAAATGTGGACATTTGTCTGATACGAGTCTGGCTCGCATGATACATGTGATTCATTAATTTAATGAATCTATTGTTTATTTGTCAAGGGGGCTTACTTGTAGAAAAAGTGGGGTAATTGTGAAATCCAATAGTTTTGCCACACGACGTCTTTGCAGTCCGCCACTTGTCAGGTCGCACTCGTCAATGTCGTCATAGGTGTTTTGAGTTTTAAATTTGGCCTAGTCTATTACTATCTTCTTTAGTCTTTCAATGACAAGGAAACCCCCTTAAAAAGTTAGTCCAAACTTAAAAAAATACCCCGTACACCATATAAATCCAATAAGGTAAGATGCGAGAGATAGTCTAATGAATTTCGATTTGGCGCTAGTGGGGGATCAGGAGGATGAACATTCATCGCTCTACTAAGACGAAAAAAAGACAGAAGGGCGGAAGAAAAAATTAATGCCTTGGATTTTAGAAGACTGTTTGATAGTTCAGACAAGCAATAGATGAGAATCACAAGAAGTTTTGTCAAGTCATTATTGTCTTTCTCGAAAAGGACCTCCCTAAATATCAAACCGATATCATATAATCAGGTTGCATCACCATTCTACGTATCACCATTTTCACATTCATGCTCAATAGATAGAACTCGTCTCTTCTAGGTTTCGTTGTTCTGAACCCTCATGGCGTCGAGATAAGCTTTTCCGTTGAGCTCCCTTGATAGATAGCCCTTCAGATGTTCTGCCGCTGTTATCCTCCTGAACATTGCTGGGGTCTCCGAGGTGATGAGGCTCGACGCAGGACCGATCTCGGCATCCATTCTCGGACTTAAGAACGTTGCAATGGAGATCCTCTCCTTCACTGCATTCACTGTTGCTCGATGCTCGATGCTCTGGTAAATCCCATTCGTTATAATCTGCCGTCGGCCAATGAAGGGAAGGATTTGAGTGTGAGACGATAAATTATCAGTATGGTCAAATGTGGAAGTTGATGTTGCAATACTATTACCTCAACAACGTCTCCAACATTGATGATGAAAGCACCGGGGAGAGGTTTCACAGGAACCCACTTCCCATCTTTCCTTATCTGGAGGCCCTCCATTTCGTTGACCTGGAGGAGGATGGTAACCGCGTCGCCATCAGAGTGCGAGTTGAGGCCCATCACGAGCTCGGGTTGCGGACACGGCGGGTAATAATTCATCCTCATCGCTTGCAACCCATCTTCGAATATCCCCTCAAGGTCCTTTGCTTCCATTCCTAAGGCCTTCGCCATGAGGTAGAGGAGCTTCATTGCTAGGGTTTTTGTTTCCTTCGAGTAGGTGTCCAGATCGTCTCTACCATGTAGACAATTTCGTTCTTTAGGCGATAAGGGGATATTTTGGAACATGCCACAGACTAAATCCCCAACAACAAAAAAGTTATTCACGTAACAATTATATCGTGTGTCATACTGACGTGGTGTCACATGAAAGTTTTGTGGTGTCTATGCGTGTTTCGGCCCGAGAGAGAACCTGAAAGGAAGGGGGAGTTTGGGAAATAAGTGAGGCTTCCTCATAGAAGTAGGGAGAGTGAACATGCGGAAGATGTCAGCCCAATCAAGCTTTTGGTCTTCCGAGAACACAAAGGCCTGTCCGAAGCCGCCCGATTCGCCGTCTCTCTGCCAAAACTTCTTCTTCTCTTCCATTGGCATGTTGAACAGCTCTTCGGTCCCCTTCTTCACTTTCTCTATCAACTCAGGGCTCACTTCATGATTTATCAGCTGAAAATTATTAACACACAGCTATCACTCTTGATTCTCCCAGAAACAGGCATTCCTTTGAGATCAAGACAGAGAAAGCTCTGATCTCCTGATTGCATCAAGAGACCTTTATTCCAACATATATCAGGAAAGTTGCAATAGATAAATTTGTCTTATTAGCATTCTCTAGAAAAGAGACGATCGAGGAACTCAAATCTCCTAATTCATCTAAGTTCCCACCTTTCTTTTTCCGTTGGAAATCTTGAACGACCAATTTAGTGTTCTGGTGAAACAGGGCAAGATGGCACAGAATAGTACATCTAAGTGTAAAATAAAAGCGAAAACTTAGATTTGGTAGGAGGCAAAAAGCGAGTCCAGGAAGCAAAACAAGGAAATTTCCGATGAAATCTCATAGGCTACACATAATTGTGGCTAAGAATTGTACATCTAAGTCTCCTTAGTGGCCCTTGCAGAAGTTGAGAATCAAGTGGATTTTAATCTCTTTCAATCAATGAACCCATTTTTCTCTGATACTTTCTCAAAGCATTCATGTTCCAAATGCAGAAGTTGTTTCGTACCTGAAAGAAGCCCCAGTCTTTGCACGCATGGTGCAGCTTCTTGAGCTCTAGCTTCGAGCAGTCCTCCGAAACCAACCTCCCCAGGTCAATCACGGGGACCTGCAAGCCAGAACAAGCGTCCATGATCACGGGAGGCTCTAGATCGCCGCGGACATATCTCTCCGGGACCGTGGTCGGGTTCTCCTTCAGTACGTCCTGAACACATGGCGCGTTGAGCAACCTCCCTGGTATGTTCACCTGCGTCTCCATTGACAACAACCCAGAGGTTCAGAAATCCCAGAGACTGATCATAGGTTGTTCTGAATGAAAGCTAAGTATGCTAACAAGAGAGAGAGTAGGTGACACAGTTGTGTTTCAGCCTATGAAGCACGGACATGTTACACGTGCTTACGTGTCGAAGCGTGTCGGACACGTTGACACGCTTGGACACGCGTTGACCGTGTGTCAGATTTTTCGACACGAGGTCAACTTTTCTCGACATGTTTTGACACGCGTGTCCGAAAGACGATGGAGGGTAGAGGCGAGGGCAAGGGAGTAGAGACGAGGCCGCAAGCGATGGCGAGCCCGCGACGGTGAGAGACGGCAAGAGATGGCCAGAGAAAGAGCAAAGACTAAGGCGAGGGCCGCCACTCTGTGATGGTGCGATGGATTGGTGACGAGGGTGTGACTACAAGGGAGGAAAGGCTGGAGGTGAGGTGGTGAACGATTGTGATGAGGACTGAGAGCAAGCAGAGATCGAGAGGCAGAGGAGAGGAAGGGGTCGTGCGGCGAGGAGGAGGAGAAGGAGGGCGCTGCTAGGGTTTTGAGAAGGAAACTAAAAGAATAAAAAAGGACTTCGCATGTTGGAGAGAGGGGTAAGTGAATTGATAGCCTATCACGTGGTGGGGGAGGGAAAAGAGACAGGGAAAAAAGGGAGTGGGGGTTGGGGGTGGACCCCCCGAGGGAACTTTTTATTTAATCAGAAAAATAATTAAATGAAATTAAAAAATAATTTTGAAAAATAAAAGTATTGAATGTTAAATGATGATAAATTTTGGTCATTATAAAAGATCATGGATTTATTTAAATAAGTTGATTCTAATTTATTGTTAGTCATTAGTTTCATCAATAAATTTTGTCAATTTATTAATATTATTAGTGTAAATTCATTGTAGGCTCTTTTTTTAATTAATTAATTATTTATAAATTTGAATTAAATTAATTAAAAATAAAAATATTCATTTAATATACAACGTATCCCAACGTGTTGGAATTTTCTATTTTTGAGAAATATCGTGTCGACGTGTTGTGTTGTGTCGTGTCGTATTACGTGTCCGTGTCGCGTATTGGTGCTACTTAGATTTCCGCTATAGGGATATCTCATTCTTTTTTGTTAACGAGTCCGTTCGTACTAGAAAGGATCTAGCGAGTATAATGGCCCATCAGAAAATGTTCTCTATCCTATCGAATTTGGAAAAATATGTAAACTTCATATCATATCATTTAAAATTATATTGCATTACAATAAAGTATCTTTGAACAGATGAGGTGCTCAGAGTATACCTCTTGGACTGAATATTTTAAAGAACATTTGACCGGCAGTTGAGGCCTCTCGCCTTTGAACAGTCGATCTGTGATCTATATATCACCTTTTTTTGAGAAAATAAAAAACGACAAAACCGCATGGAGATTCCAGGGCGGGCGGTAGTACCATGCGTAAAATCAGTCTGACAATTAATTAGAGAGATAATGTCTAACTACAAAACAGCCGTGTCTTGTGCACTTTTAATTAATTATCGTATTAATTGCTTCTCAAATTTTTGTTTTGATTAAAGTGTTTCCTTATGGACAAAAGATCCATCTAAGCAATATTGGAATCATCCAAGCATGATTAGATTGGCAGGAACTTGTAGGTTTGGGGGCCAATACATGGATGGGATAGTCACCTATTTCGTTAATGACCGTCGAATTAAACTATAGGGGTCAAATTATCTCACTAGAAAATTGGGAACATTTAGTTGTCACATAAACTAGAGCAAAAAACTGCACGCACTTGCATCCTGAAAATATGTTTTTCTATTAGTGGCTTTATCCACACCTAGGCTGATGGTTCATGAAAAAGTGAGTGGCCAAAGCTCTCAAATCAACAGCGGATAGGACCGGCTGTGTAAAGGGCTCTTTTATTTGTTTACACTATTGATGCGTGCTCTAATCTTCCTCTCAATCAACAGTGATTCAAGGGGTTGTGTAAGTGGAAAAGAATGGACAACCTACAAGCCAACAATTTTAATTCAAAGACCTAACATTGTCACGACCTCGTATTTTCCGTCCGGGGAAAAAGGAAGAAAGTTTAGGGGTATTTGCCTAAAGAGGCGGGCCAATGGCCAAACCAGGCGCGCGCCTCCCAAGCCCATACCATACCTCGCGCGACGTTGAATTTTGTTTTTTAGTTTTTAACAACCTAAATATTTCTAGAGTCGCCACTAGCCTTGGGGTCGGCTAGAAACCAATCAAGACACGGGAGTGTTGTCTCGATTCCTACGCAAACCAGAGATTTCTAGGAACGGGGACTTGTTTACGCCAATGTTTCTATTAGCGCCTTACGGTACCACTAACTTGGAAGGTTGTTCATCTAAATGGCCACACAATCTTGATTACCAATTATAATCCTTATAAAACCGCTAAGCGTTCATGCAAATGTTTTTGTAGGTTTTTTTTTTTTTTTTTTTTTTTTTTTTTTTTTTTTATCTCTAGACTAATCCTAACATAATTTAGAAAAAAAGAAATTTACACTCGAATTATTGAAAAGCGGTGCGGTAAATAACATCCAATAAATTGAAATGACTTGAAAATAATGCGGAAAGGAAAGACCCGATATAAGTCGGGCAAATAATATTACATGGCCTTGTTATCACGCCCCGGGACAGGACCCCCGTGAGCAAAAATGAGAATTTAAATATGCATGATATTACTCTAGATGCATGAAATTACTATAATTAATTTTAATCTACGCAAAATAGATTATTTACAAAAATTGTTATAAAATGCCAAAATATCATTAAATTAAGAAAATGACCTTTTAAAATTGGGAAAATTTCCTAGATGTCATTTCTATCATAACTTGATACCATCCATCATTTTTACAATTTTTTGAAATTTTCATTTTTTTTTCATTTTTTTTAATTTTTATTAAAAAAAAATTCCCTAAACCGATATATGCCAATTTACACCAATATGGGACTGCCTAGTACATGAATATAACAAGAACCAAGCTCAAATCGACCGTTTCAAAATCGAAACTCGATTTGAACATTTCATCGAACACTTAGCTTGCATCAAAACACCTCAAAACGGCTTCTTCGGGCCATGTTCGTGGTCTTCAATCTCGGCCCATAAGCAATCTCATGTGAAAGAAAAGTATCAAGGATATACTATTACATGTAAAGAACCGGTTTAGCTAGAAATCACAGCCTAGAACTTGCAAGAACCAAACTGAAAACGGCCTCCAATATGCGGGTTGGAGCCGTTTTGCAAATCTGGTATGGAACCAAGTCAAACAGCCATGTCAAATGCCCAGATTGAAGCCCCGACAACCATCACATGCAACATCTATATGAAATATTACTCCACTCGGATGAAAATAGGTAACATGTAATCTCACATGCAACAAACATCACCAAAAACGATCAACCGGACGCATCAAAACGGACTCTCCAAGAAGCCCACATGCAAAGTCTACACTGACCAGCCAAGAACTAATGTGGATAGGCTTGGTTTTTGACGATCTCATAGTTCACACGAGGATTTAAAGACCAAACCAAGCTGACCTATGTATCATTTGTACTCCCATATAACATTAATCAAGCTCGTGAAGATAGAAAACACATGTAAAGGGGAGTAGCAAGTCAAACATGTATGGCTCTTGAAGAGGTTTCAAACACTTAGAAAAATTTCAGCCTCAGAAATCAGTTTTCCAGGCTGGATTTCCTCTTGATTTTCGTTATCAAAACGTGTTCAAAATTAAACCAAAATACACCTAGGATGCTTACCTTGCTTCCTAGTTTCCCTTTCAAGTGACTCTTGGCCAAGGAAACCAAGAAATTGTCCTCTGGGAGCACGTAGAAGTTGGTTCCTTCAAACTGAAAGTGAGATTTGCAGAAGAAAAAGTGACAACGAAGGTTTTCGTTGGCTTCCAAAATTAGACTTCCAAACCTCCTTTGTTGGCCAAGTTAAAATCAACCCAAGCTATATGTATACTAGTTTGGGCTGCAATTCATGGCTTTCCTCATTTGTCTCACACGTTTCTCAAAAACACTCGCTTTTCCTCACTCGTGACCAACCGGGCTCAACACTTAGAAAAATTTTCGGAATTTCTTGGCCCGCCAGGAGGGTGGTTTTCGGGGGGCTTTAGGAGACCTTCCCGAACTCCATTTGGGACGTGCAACCTATGGATGGAAAGCCCTTTGAGTGAAGTTTCACTCTCTAGTTGAAGGTTTTGGCTAATTTTGGCCGCCGGTGTGTGAAAATTTCGTTTTTCTCTCTCAAGGTCGGTCTGGAATTTCTGGGTTTGGCTTTTTTGGAGTTGCTTCTGAGGGTGTTTTTTGGGTACGATTGTGAGCTCCTCGTCGTGTTTCTTGTCTTCTCCCTCTTATCCCTCAAACGAGCCTACTTCATAGATCTTATCCACTACATTAGGCAATCACGTGATCGGCTTTTTGCCCTCCTGCCAAGCCCACCAACTGAGCAGTCTACCCACTTTCTGACTTAGCCAAAATTTTAAAATTTTGCAGCTATTGAGTGTGCGGATTTTGCTGCGACTTTCCCGTGCATTCAGCTGCTTATCCCTAGCCAATTTCCGTCCATTGGCACTACCCATTATGGTCTTCAATCACGTGCAAAGATCAGGCTGGATGGACGGCTGAGTGGGATATGGTGGGGCCACCAAGTTGCTTACTCAGCAACTCCGAAATGAGACCAATTCGTGGACTAGGTTTTGGTAGCTCGTTTGAGTGCTTTAATCCATCAATTTGGCTGCGGTTTTTGATCAATTAGCAAGCTCATGTATAGTAGTTTAAGATCTTGGCTAGATTTAATAATTTTACTCATTCAATATTGCAAGAAAGTCCCTCAAAGTTGGCCATTTTCTTAGCCAAAAATACCCATTTCAATGCAAATTTGGTCCTTTTCGCCCGATTTGATTGATTCGAGTTGGCCCAAGTTCAATTTCAACTTAATTGGTGACCAAGATGATGATTTAAGGGTTCGGGCAAAATTTTGCAAAATTTGCGAATTGGTCCCTCAACTTTTGGAAATTGCAATTTGGCCCCAATTTGCCATTTTAATTCCAATCTGACCTCCTGGGCTTGGCTAGTCACATTTAGATCATTGGCCCCAATTTTTTTTTTTTTTTCTTTTTTTCTTTTTTATTTTTTTTTATTTTATTTTTTTATTTTAATTTTAATTTTTTTATATATTTTCAATTTTTTTTTTAAAAGTAAAAAATCTTCCATTTAAAACACCATATTAAATGCCTAGATAACCTATATGCAAGAATTTAACTTGAAATATTTTTGTAGAAAAACAAGTTCCCATTTTTTTTTGGAAATGATTTTTGGGCAAAAAAATTAGGTGTCGACCAACATGATGATGTAAGCTAGATCTCCTCTAGTATGGAGCATCTAAATTGGAATATGGCACAGTTAAGATTGGAATAAAAGACGCTCATAAGCCAACAAAAGCTAGCTAGCTAGTGTGAAGGTATTGCGATGATGAAAGAGCAAAATTAGCAAGACCTTGATATTCCAACATGGAATACCAGAAAGCTCGACATCTTGAAGCTTCCTCGGGATCTTTTTTTTTTTTTTTTTCAAATGTAAGAGCAGATTCCTTGTTACCGGGAAGAAAAAATAAAATAAAATAAAGTTTTGTTCCGTAAATTGAGAAATATTTAGTTGCTCCCAAAGCACCATTTGTACCCAAACGAATCTTCTCCTGGCTAAGTCTTACTAAATAATTGTTTAGGAAGAAAATAAGGAATTTCATGCTACTCGTTTTTCAAGTGATTGGTCTAATTAATTTTAAATAATGTTTGTATGCACATGTGTATAAAACTCAAATACTTAAAAAGTAAAAAGGTCTCATATTGGCAGTGTCATCTCTAGTGTTAATTTCCTCGTTTGTAAACTCTTCAAAATGATTAATAAGATCATTGTACATTTAGCATCTCACAAGAATGGGTAAATATTTTATACTAGGGATTACTTAGGGCGCAATAGTCGCATGATTGGCTTAGACTAGCCGGGAGTACACAATTTTTAATGGTCAAGCCAGTCCGTGTCATTCATATTATATTACGTTAATTTTTATCTTCACGTAATTAAACTAGAACAATGCCTTGAGTGTCGTGTACGTCGGGTCTATGTTGACAAGAACGATAATTTAATATTTGAATTTTAAGTTGGTCGATATTGCGCATAAGTGCATTAGAAGGTTTGTTTGATATTATGTGAATATTGAATAATGAAGAAGTTTTTTTTTTTTTTTTTTTTTGGTCAGAAGTAATTTCATTCATTAAACCGGACCATTACAAGCAGCTGGTAGAAGGTCAGCAGCTAAAAGTTCAAATAACGAAGAAGGAGGCGAAATGGGCCATTCATCCGCAAGGGCCCCTCGTTGATGAAGCTTGGCGGCCCAGTCCGCTACCCGGTTAGCCTCTCATCGGCAATGGGCAACCCTAGCAGAGGTGAAACTGCTGAGGACGCGCTTGGCCTCCGTGAAGATAGAGCGAACTTCCCATGGTGGCAAGGTAAGATCGTTGATCGCTTCCACCAAAACCAAGCTATCTAATTCAATAATGAGGTGTTCGTGATGTCGATCCTTCTGTTGTAGATGACGAAGAGTGAGCAGCAAAGCCATAAACTCCGCTTGCAGAGCCGAAGAGACCATGACCGTCCGGGTAAGTCCATCAATCATCCTGCCTCTCTGATCTCGGTAGACAGCAGCGATTGCGCCAATGTTGGTTGGTGGCTGAAAAGCCCCATCAATATTGACCTTGATCATGCCATAATCAGGTGGTCGCCATAAATCGCCAACATTAATCCCCTGTCGCACTGTGGCTGCAGGACGAGAGGAAGACAGCAAGGTCGATCAAACTTGTATAAGTGCAGAATCGACAATTCGTCGAGGATCCAAAGGTAGTTGACGGAAGACAAAATGATTCCGCGCCTTCCAAAGATACCAAAGAACATATGCAAGTGTGGATGAACCAAGTGAGTTCCTCCGTTGTATGATTGTATCTGCTACCAAGTGCTCGATGCTGTGTGTATTATGTATGTTGATAGGGAGATGTGGAGCTAGTGTCGACCAAATAGGTGCTGTGTTAGGACAATAAAGGAAAAGGTGAGTGGCTGTTTCTGTATTGTCTGGTTCGGGTATAAGAGTCTGACAAAAAGGGCAGCTCGGGTCTGAGATTATATGATGATGGAACAGGTTTACTTTGGTAGGTAGGACATTATGGCATAAGGCCCAAAGGAAATATTTAACTTTAGAGGCTACCGGTAGTTGCCAAAGATGTTTCCAAAGGCCTTGTGGGAGGATGGGAGTAGATGAAGTGTGGGGCTGATTCTGGTCAATGGCTGGTTCTGTAAAGCATGGTACCCACTTTTAACTGTGTAGTCACCATGAGTAGATTTTGTCCAAATCGGTTTATCCTCAGTAGAGGGATTGACGTGGATTGAAAGTATCTCCTGCACTGTGGGATTGTCGTATAATGCATTCACAGCAGTCAAATTCCAGTCATTAGTCGTGGGATCAATCAAGTCAGCAACCTTAATAGGCTCATTTCTATTCGCTGGACCACCAATAATACCTCTGGGCAGCCAACAATCTTCCCTTATTCTAATTCTCTTACCATTTCCTACTGACCATCGAAGATTTTGACTAATGGACTCTCGGCCGAGTAAAAGGCCCTGCCATCCCTAAGAAGGGCGATGACCTCTAGCAGCGATAAGAAAATTGTTAGAGTGGAAGTAAAGACCTTTAAAAAGCTGACTCCATAGAGTTGTTGGATTTTGATATAGTCGCCAAGCTTGCTTGCCTAGAAGAGCCTTATTGAAGTGCAATAGGTCCCGGAAGCCTAGGCCCCCCTCAGATTTACTGCTCTTGAGCTGCTTCCATCGTGTCCAATGAATTCTTGATCTAGAAGAGTCATGCTGCCACCAAAAGCGGGCAATTCTTTTTTCAATGGCTATACAGATGGAAACCGGGATTTTAAAAATTGACATTGCGTACTGTGGGATGGCCTGGACCACCGTTTTGATAAGTACTTCCTTCGCCCCCTTAGAGATGAGGTGTTCTTTCCAACCAGCCAATTTTCTATTGACGCGTGCAAGTATCCAACTGAACATGTCCTTCTTAGATAGTCCCCAGTCCGAGGGGATTCCCAAATATTTGCCATTCTGGAGTAGAATAGGGACTCTCACAGCATTGGCCAAAGTTTCCTGTAGGGCCATGGGACAAGTCTTGGAAAAAGAAATACCAGATTTGTTATGATTTATTGCCTGTCCCGTAGCTAAGCAATACTGATTGAGAATATTGGAAAGATTTAAACATTCCTGCAGTTTGGCATCTAGGAAGAAGATAGCATCGACGGCAAAAAATAGGTGAGATAGAACAGGACACCATCTATTAAGCTTAATGCCTCTGAGATTGCCCCTGCTGATAGCTTGACTGATCAAGGTTGGTAACAAATTAGCTAGGAGGATAAATAAGTAAGGAGAAAGAGGATCACCCTGTCGTATACCCCGGGTCGGTCGAAAGTAGGGTAGTTGCTGACCATTGAAACGCATACTGTAAGACACAGTAGTAATACATTGCATAACCCATCCAACCCAAATAGGATGAAATCCAAGCTTTAATAGATAAGCTTCAAGAAAATCCCACTCCACCCGGTCAGAAGCTTTTTGCATATCCAACTTTAAAACAGCATGAAAAGTGTTTTGGCTTTTCCTAGTGCGCAATTGGTGTAGCACTTCCTGGACGATGAGAATATTGTCTTGAATCTGACAACCACTAACAAAAGCACTCTGCTCAAGAGAAATCAAATCATGTAGCCATGGCTTGAGTTTATTTGCAATAACTTTTGAGATAATCTTATAGGCATAATTGCAAAGACTAATAGGACGATATTGGTCAAGGCTTTCTGGGTTCGGGACTTTAGGGACCAGGGTAATAATAATTTGATTTAAATCCACAGGCATAACCCCTAATATGAAAAACTGTTGCACTAGTGGGATAAGATCAGCACTCAAAATGTTCCAATAAGTTTGGTAAAACATATCATTCATACCATCGGGTCCAGGTGCCTTTGTACGTCCGAGCTGAAAGGTGGCCACCTTGATCTCATCTTCAGTCACACTCGATGTCAATAAATCATTCATAGTAGAAGAAACGACGGGCTGGCATTGTGCAAGGATAGGCTGGAAATCACGTTGACCCACTGTTTGATACAAGTTGGTGAAGTATTGGATAGTCATGTGTTGCAACAAACTGTCGTCTCTAACCCACTCCTGGTCACTAACTTTCAGCAATCGTATTCTATTATGCTGACGCTGTTGAAGAGTTGTGGCGTGAAAAAACTTAGTATTGCGATCGCCCCATTTGAGCCAACTGATCCTAGAACGCATGGCCCAAAACTGCTCCTCCTGTTGCCATAATCTATGTATTTCGTCCTTCAATCTGCTCACTGCCCTTTGGTCATACTGTTGTTGTGGGTGGTTAATGAGATTCTGGAGTTGTAATTGAAGTTCGGCTATTCGGTGAGAATAATGGTGGGAGTGCAGAACAAATACGAGCCACGTAAATCCTTGTTGACACCTAAATTTTAATGAGATTTTTAATTAGGCCTTAATTTTTTTATTTATGGTTTTTTTCCTCTTTTTTTGGATAAAAAAACAAATAATAAAAACAACAAAAAATTAATAATAAAAAAAAGAAAACAGAAGCAATAGCCACTGGGGCTGGGCCTACGAGTCCAGCCCCTTCTTTTTCGCGTGGGCCCCAAGGGCCCGGGCCACGCAACCCGGCCCCCTTTCCCCCTCTTTCTTCCTTTTCTTCCTTGGATATGTTCAGCACAAGTCCTAAAACTTGTCAAGAAAGTGCAATTGAGTCCTAAAACTTACAAAAAGTGCAATCAAGTCCTAAAACTTGTCAAGTTGGTTCAATTGAATCCTAAAGTTAACACCGTCAGATTTACTAATGGAATTGCTGACATGGCGCTGACGTAATATTTTAAATAAATTTTTATTTCTTATATGGCTTTTTAAAATTATTTTTTATTCAAAATCTTTAAAATTAGATTAAAAACTAAAAAGGAAGAGCTAAATTTATTTAAAACAACAAAACTATTCAAAAAAAAAAAAAAAGGCACCAGTGGAGCTTCCGCCGCCACCCATCGCCAGAGGGGTCGGCGACGGTCGCTGACCCTGGGTGGGGTGGCTAGCCCTTGCTCGGGCGAGGCCTCGCCGGCCCCAGGTGAGAGTCAACCACCCCTACCAGGTCGGGCGAGGACGCCCAAATCTGGGCACGTTGGCCCTCGCCGGTCCTCGCTTAGGGTTGGCGATGCTTGCCCAGATCGGGCGTCGAGCAACCGAACCTTATGGTCCTCCTCCTCCTTGGCCTCGCCATTCTTGTCGGCATTGTCGGCAATGGCGGGGCGGCGTAGTCCTCGTCGGCGAGAGGCGGCGGAGCGGGCAACGGCCTCGAGCTCCTCCTCGTCCTCCTCGTTGATCGGCTCGTCAAGTTACGACTGCTCCTCCCCCTCGGACTCGTCCAACAGGGCCTCGTCGGACAACGCTTGCTCGCCCAGATCTGGGCGAGCATCGTCGATCCCAGGCAAGGGCCGACAAGGCCTCACCCAGGGCAGGTGATGGTCGCCGGCCCCCATGAGGGCCAACGTGCCCGGATCGGGCATCCTCGCTCAACCTGGCGGGGGTGGCCGGCCCTCACCAGGGCCGGCGAGGGCCGGCCACCCCGCCCAGGGTCGGTGACGTCGCCGGCCCCTCTAGCGATGGGTGGTGGCGAAAGCTCCACCGGTGCCTTGTTTTTTTGAACAATTTTTCTTTTAAAAATAAATTTAGCTTTTCCTTTTAAGTTTTTATCTAATTTTTAAATATTTTGAATAAAAAATAATTTTAAAAAGCCATATATAAAATAAAAAAATTCATTTAAAATATGACATCAACGCCATGTCAGCAATTTCCGTTAGTAAATCTGACGGTGTTAACATTAGGATTCAATTGAACCAATTTGACAAGTTTTAGGACTTGATTGCACTTTTTGTAAGTTTTAGGACTCAATTGTACTTTCCTTGTAAGTTTTAGGACTTCTGTTACATGTGTCCCTTTCTTCCTTCTTTCTTTTTTTCTTTGCTCCTTCCTCCTCCGCCTTTGTAGGTCACGCGCAGTGACACTGGTGACGCGCTCGAGGATGCCTACGACGAAGATGGGAGAAGTAGACTTGCAGTGATGGGATACGCAAGTGGGTAGCTTGGAGTGGACGCCGATTCGGCCGCACCCAAGGCCGGTTGGCACGAACCCCATTGATCGGCACCTCTTCGCCTATAAATAGGCCCTCTCGATGAGAACCAGACATAGACGGAGAGATCGAAAGCTTGCGAGCGCCAGAAGCTTCTCCCGAGAGACTTCGAGGGAGGCCCGAATGCCCGCAAGCCCAGATCTGAGGGCGGAAGAGGTTGACGGCGAGTGTGCCTGAGAGAGGGGAGAGTTGCGACTCGAGGGATTGCGAGCGAGAGTAAGGAGAGACCCAGATTTGCAGGGTTGCGGGTGAAAGAGAGCAACCATTGCCGACGGCCATGCCGGCTTTGCTGCTACGCCTCCATACTCGATGAGCTAGGGGCCTAGGGCTCATTTGTTTTCTCTTTCTTGCGTTTCGGAGCTTTGGGCTGGAGCTCGCGGCTGCCCGCTTCATGTGAGTTTCGGCCCCCCTGACCGTCCGTCGCCTTCGCTTGTCGTCCGTCGCGACCCCCGACACGATTCCACGCCCCAAGTAGCTCAAGCGATTTGCTTCAGTAGACGAACCCCAGGTGTTCGACAAATTTGCCCGAAGGTTGGTGGTCGTGGTCGGAATTTTCGGTGGCTGATGGCGATGGTCGGCAGCGGTGGCCGACTGGACGAGAGTTAGGTCGTCAACCTTGGGTTAGTAGCCGTCGTGTCGATGAAGCCCGACAGTTGGGCATGGACACGACATGCTGTCCAACGTGGCTCTTGCATCACAAAGAGATGGCTGCAGCCGCTAGGATCGGGTCGGGCGAAAGCCCCCAGCCGGGTAGGGTTCCTCCCATTCGGGTCTGTTAGGACTAGAATTAGCACCTAGAGGGGGGTGAATAGGTGATTAAAGCAATTTCAACAATTTAATCCGAATGAGAGATTAATGAATGAAAAACAACAATTGTAGCAAATGAAAGTAATGAAAGATAAAAGGATTAGGGATAGAGAATCAAGACTCCAGATTTATAGTGGTTCGGCTTAGACCAAGCCTACGTCCACTCTCCCGCACGGACAGCCCTTCTGGCTGGATTTCACTAAGAATCAAAAAGAGTGATTACAGTCTCACGCTCTTGAGTCCACAGTGTAGAAGCTCTACTACACTTCCTCAAGGTCTCACCACAATATGATCTCTCTTTTAATTACATATAACGCTCGAAGAATAAGATCACAAAATATAAAAGGAGATTCAGACTTTGGAATTCTTCTATTCGGCACCCTCTAACAACTAGAGCGTCTCTCTTATATACTTCTTCATGCTTTCATTACCGTTGGCACATTCCAAAGAAGTTCTTCCAATCAACCCGTTGGACAGAATCAATTAGAGAGATCTCGAGCTCTTTAAGGTAAGTGTTGATAGCCCATCAATCATGCTCGCCCATACAATCAGGATCTTGGTTTCCATAAGTAGATCCTTCCAAATATAAGTTGCGAATCTTTAGAGAATCTATATATATTTGAATACGAATATAAGATCTTCTAGTGCTGAATCCAGTAGAAAGATATTCCCTAGCCGTTGGAGTTAAAACCATATTAGATCAGAATAGAAGTTTTTATCTTGTTTGGTCTGGAAACTGTCCATGAGGGTAGACTTTGAAACTTGAGTCTTGCTAACGTCAGACTTTAATCTTCAGACTTTGATTTTCAGACTTTGCCAGTAGAGTCTGTAAGTCTTCAGACTAGACTGAGGAAAATGTTTTGTCAACTTCAAAATACTTGAAGAGAATTTATCCAACAATCTCCCCCTTTTTGATGGTGACAAAACTTTTCTGCAGATTTGAATATTATTGCCCTGCAATACAACTTTTAAGCAAGCATTGATATCTCATAAAAGATTAGAATAAAAATAGTAGAAGTTATCCTGCATTACGATGTCCTGTACACGAGACTTACCCGTGCATACGCATCCGCATCCACGTAAACCTCATTAGTCATGTGCGAGACATTACTATCTTTATCTAATTTAATAGCTTAAAGTAATGCAATAATGAGCACACATTCAAAAACTCAAGATAAAGTCAAAATATCAATCACAATCATAACAAACTATTAAAAAAGATATGTTTAAAAGTGAAGATTTGGTTTGGAGTGAGGATAGAGGATAGAGTGAAAGTCTTGAAAATCTGCAAAGTCTTCTCCCCCTTTTTGTCAGTATTAAAAAGAAATCAAGGAGCACGAGGAATGCGAACAAGTTGAAAGTTCTCCATAGACTTGACAGTTCCTTCTAGCTTCCTCAAGTCTTCCTGTAGTTGAGCAAGAGCAGTGCCTTTTGCAGTGGCCTGAACCTGACGCTGAACATCTTTAAGCTGATCATGCATGGTGATGAACATGGCATGATTCTCATTTTGAAGAGTCTGAAATTCACACCCCATAGCATAGATTTGGCCTTTGAGCTCCAAGATGATGTCAAGCAATCTTCCAAAATCTCCTGAATTGTCAGTCTGTGTGCTTGCGTCAACTCGGTCTGATGGTGGAGTCAAGCCAGTGTGAATATCAGCAGGGAGATCAATATTTGGAGATGATGCCTCTCCCTCAGGAAAATGAGCAGCATGAACATCTTCTGCATCAGGAGGCGATCGACTAACACCTGCACTTGAAAAAGTCAGTAGAAGAGGAGTACATTCTCTTTGGACATCTCCCCCTGTTTCAATGTCTTCTGGAGGGGAGAAGTACTCTTCTTTCTGAGGAGTTTCCTCAGTGACATGATGTCTTTTATCCTCTTTTTCTGCTGGGGAATCTGTTTTTGCTGGTTCTTCCTCTTCATCTTGTTCTTCTTTTTCTTCTTCCTCTTCTTCTTTTTCCTCTTTCTCTTCCTCTTTCTCTTCTTTCTCTTCTTGTAAGGATCCCTTACCCTGGAGTCCTTTCTCAGTGTCTTTTGCAAAATGTTGTTCTGGAACAGTGAAACAAAAAAGTGCAAAACGGCGAGAGACAAGAGCAGAGATAGGCAAATCATCCTCATCATCTTCATTCTCCAAGATGATTGCCCTCCTCTTCTTGATAGGACCAGTCACCGGTTCCTTTCCTTTTCTCTTGGCCGCAGAAGAGTCTGGTCTAGACTTAACAGGAGTCTTCTCCTTGAAGCTGCTCCGACTTCTTCTTTGAGTTCTTTTAGACGCATCTTTGTAATCATCCTCAGTCCGATGACCATTTGATCAATAGTCTTCACAGAGAGAATGTGAGGAGGCTGAATGTTCAAGTGTCTGAAAAGACGAGTGATGAGAGCAACATAAGGGAGTTTTCCCTTGTCCTTTGCCATGGACCTGTACATGTGAAACATGATAGTGTGTGGCAGAGAGAAGTTAAGACCAATCTTGATTGCGTACATCAACTTAGCCTCTGAGATGGACACATCTGTCTTTGAAGTTGATTTCGGTCTAAGACAGTTGATCACAATCTTGTGAAGCAGAGTGTTTGTTGCATTCATCTTGGAGTAGGAGAGACGACCTTCAGGAATTCTGTCTCTCGCAAGTTCTAGAGTTGCATGATTTACAGACACAGAAATTGATTGGAAAGCACCTCTTTCCACACCAATTACATCTGCCAGAGTGTCTGTATCAACAACATATTCTCTATCTCTCACACTGAAGGAAAAGCTATTCGCATCAAGGAAACTGAGATTGGAATAAAAATATGCTGTTAATTCAGAATAAGCTACATCACATTCAGTACAGAACTTATGGAGTTGAAGTTTCTCAAACTTCTCTCTCAGATTGATGCTTAATAAATCTAGAAAATCAAAGTCCACCGTCCGTGGATTCATCACCCCACGCTTCAGCAGTTTCTCATACTTCTTCCTGTGTCCTTCTGATCGAAACAGATCATCTTTCTTTCCTCGAAGGTTTGCAGCCACACCCATCCAAGGTTTAAAATGTAAAAACATTTTCTCATCATCATCCTTTCCCTCAGGTTGATTTACAACACTAAATCTAGGGTCACTGGGAAAGTTTGCAAAGACTTTTGCTGCCGTTCCAACAGGAACAACGCCTGATCGCTCCATCACAGTGAGAAAGTGTGTCTCATTTTTATAACCTTTTTCTTTCAAAAATTCATCAATGAAGTTCATTGCAGAACCTCCTTCCTTCAACGCAGAGTATAGCCTATAAACAAAAGCAGGCTTGAGTGATCTTACAGGTTCAACATTTTCAAGAACTTCTTCTGCATGTTGAGGACGACGATCATGAGATCTAGTTGAGGAGGTGCGCTGTTGAGATTGTTGATGAGTCTGTTCTGTTGGAAAGTCACTTTCTTCTGTGAGATCGAAGTGCGTAGGCCCCTCACCAGAGCCCTGTGGTCCCCTGTTTGCTAACCTTGAGGATTTCCTTTGGAAAGACATTGTCACTTTCTTGGAGAAACTTTCACACTTGTGTCGCAAGAAAGTCAAAAACTTGAGAGGTAGAAATTTAGGAGAGAAAATCCAGAGGAGTGAAAAGCTTTTGAACTAGGGTTTCTGGGTAAAGTAAAAACGAAGAAGGAGAAGGAGTATATAAAAGATAACTGATACGGGGTAACTCAATCGTCGCAATTTGGAAATATTAAGAATTTCCTTTTAAAAAATAACTGCCTTAATAAATCGATAACCACCCCTTTTTTAAACTTAACTGCCTTAATAAACTCAATTAGAGATAAACAGACAAATTTACCTTTTCGAAATATTAGTTTAAGTAAATAAATGAACTTACAGTCGTGTCGTTTGGTAATCTCAGTCTACAACCTTTGAGTCTGATACTTTGTCAGACTTTAGATTCTGAGTCTGAGCTTCAACATTCTTCAAGAGATAAAATATTGAGTCTTGAGCGAAGACTCAAATAGGCTTTTCTCAAGTGGCTTTGTGAAGATGTCTCGCGTTGATTCTTTGAGTCTATGAATTGTATCAAGACTTCTTTTTGTTCGAACATGATCTCTTATAAAATGATGTCGAATCTCAATATGTTTTGCTCTTGAATGTAGGATAGGATTCTTTGTAAGATTGATTGCGCGATATTGTCACATTTGATCTCCGTGCAAGAGTCTTCAATGCCAAAGTCTTGTAGTTGTTGTTTTATCCACAGTATTTGAGAACAGCAACTCCCAAGAGCTACGTATTCTGCTTCAGATGTTGAAAGAGCCACAGTACTTTGTTTTCTTGAAAACCAAGATACTGCCATGTTTCCAAGCAATTGACAAGTACGAAGTGCTTTTTCTTTCAACTCTACAACCTGCAAGATCTCGTATCGAATAACCAAGAAGAGTAAAGTCTCATTCTTTGGGATACCATAGACCAATCTTAGCAGTAGTAGCAACATATTTAATGATACATTTAGCAGCATTTAAATGAGATTCCTTAGGATCTGATTGAAACCTAGCGTATATGCAAACACTAAACAATATGTCAGGTCTAGATGCAGTAATATAAAGAAGTGAACCAATGATACTCCTGTATAATTTTTGGTCGATTTTCTTCCCTGCTTCATCTTTGTCTATCTTCAAGGAACTTGACGTAGGTATATCAGTCTTTTTGCAATTCTCCAGACCGAATTTTTTAACAAGTTCTTTTGCATATTTCTCTTGATGAATAAAAATTCCTTCCTTTAGTTGTTTCACTTGTAGACCAAGGAAAAAAGGATAGTTCACCCATCATGCTCATCTCGAATTCATCCTGCATAGACTTAGAAAATTTCTTGCACAAAGTCTCATTAGATGATCCGAATATAATGTCATCAACATAAATCTGAACGAGTAGAAAACTTTTACCTTCCTTTTTAATTAATAAAGTAGTGTCTACCTTTCCTTTAGAAAAGCCATTTTGAATTAAGAAATTACTTAGCTTTTCATACCAAGCTCGAGGAGCTTGTTTCAATCCATATAAAGCTTTCTTCAGTCTGAACACTAAGTCTGGTTTCTTTGAGTCTTCAAATCCAGGAGGTTGTTCCACATAGACTTCTTCTTGAATAAATCCATTCGGGAATGCGCTTTTGACATCCATTTGAAATAACCTGAAATTCTTATAACAAGCAAAAGCAAGTAGTAATCGATTGCTTCTAACCTTGCTACTTTGGAGCATAGGTCTCATCATAGTCTATCCCTTCTTCTTGCGTGTATCCTTTAGCCACGAGTCTTGCTTTGTTTCTCGTTACTTTGCCTTTTTCATCGACTTTATTCCTGAAAACCCATTTAGCTCCAATAACAGATTTACCTTTTGGTTTAGGAGTCGATTCCCATACGTCGTTAATACTGAATTGTCTGAGCTCTTCTTGCATTGCTTCAATCCAGCTTTCATAAGCTAAAACTTCTTCAATATTTTTGGGTTCTATCTTAGAAATAAGAGCAACAGCACTAGACTCTTCTCGCCTTTTGGATCTTGTTCGAATTCCCTCATTAATGTTTCCAATAATGAGTTCTTCAGGATGACTAGACTTGTGCTTCCAGTTACTGGACAGTCTGATAGATTGTTGATCTTTTTCTTCAGTAGAATCTTCATCAGTAACTTGTTGTACTGATTCTGAATTTTTAACTGCTTCAATGGAGGTAGATCTAGTAGAGTGGAAGGCAGTTCGAATCTTCGATCGAATTTGCTGAATTTGTGGAGAATCTTGAAATTTGACATTCATTGATTCTTCCACAGTCTGAGTCTTCTTGTTGAATACTCTATAGGCTTTGCTTGCAGTTGAGTAACCAAGAAAGAATCCTTCATCTGATTTCTCTTCAAACTTACCAACACGATCATTTGCATTTTTTAGAATAAAACATTTACAACCAAATACTTGAAAATAAGAAACTACTGGTTTCTTTCCTTTAAAAATTTCATAAGGAGTTTTCTCAAGAATTGGCCTTAAAAACACTCGGTTTATAATATAGCAAGCAGTTGAAACAGCTTCAGCCCAAAACCTTGAAGAAATATTACTTCCAATTAAAAGAGTTCTTGCCATTTCTTGTAAAGACCTATTCTTCCTTTCCACTACCCCATTCTGTTCTGGTGTATATGGAGAGGAGAATTTGTGCTGAAAACCAAATTCATCACAAAATTTAGTAAAGTCTTGATTTTCAAACTCACCTCCATGGTCTGTTCGAATGCTTGAGATAGTGTGACCTTTCTCATTCTGCACTTTCTTAGCAAACTTTGAAAAGAGAGAGAAAGTCTCAGACTTACTTAAAAGAAAGTACACCCAGGTAAATCGTGAATAATCATCCACTATTACTAGACATAACCTTTTTCCACCAATGCTTTGCGTTCTGGTAGGTCCAAATAAATCCATATGCAGAAGCTGCAGTACATGATTAGTGGAAACTTTAATTATTGGTTTGTAAGAGTTTCTAACCTGTTTACCCAGTACGCATGGTGTGCATAGATCAGACTTTGAGTAATTGAGAATAGGCAATCCTCGAACAAGTTTCTTGGAAGAGATCTTGGTGATTTGCTTCATATTGGTATGGCCTAGCTTTTTGTGCCATAGATTAGCTTCATCTTGTACTGATATTAAGCACTGTGATTTTTCATGATTCACATCCAGAAGATAGATATTTCCATGTCTTCGTCCAGTAAAAGATTGAGTAAAGTCTTTATTGATTCCAGAGCACGTTTCTTCCTGGAAATTGATCTTGAAACCAGTATCACACAAGCGGCTTATGCTAAGCAAGTTGTAATTTAATCCTTCAACTAAGGAAACATTTTTGATTGACAAACTTCCAATCTTTACTGTTCCTCGACCAGTAATTCTTCCTTTGTTGTTACCATCGAAGGAAACTTTTCCTCTGTCTATCTGGACAAGTTTTATGAAGCAACTTGAGTCTCCTGTCATATGTCTTGAGCAGCCACTATCAAGATACCATTTAATCTTCCTTTTGATAGTAACCTGCAATTAACACGAATTCAAGCTTTCTTTGGTACCCATATCATCTTGGGTCCAGAAGTGTTAGAGCAATAGACAGTCTTAGCCCAACTCCTTTTAACAGTTCTCCAAACCAAATGACATTCTTTCTCAAAATGTTCTGAGCTTTTGCACTTGGAACATTTCAAAGCATTTCTGCCAACAGGTTTTACAAATACTTTCTGGAAATGATTCTTATAAACAACTCTGGCTGGTCTCCGTTTGATTCTTTCCTTTACCTTTGGGAAATCAATTAGTGGAATAGTTTCGAAGTCATACCAAGACCTAACTTATCAAAGTATGGTCTTTGTATCGAAAGAATCTTATCCAACTTTTCAGAACCATTTGAAAATCTTTTGATATGTTAGTAATATCATTTTTCAAAAGATTATTTTCATTTGAAATAGAGTCTGAGTTTTCTTTCACAACAACAAAGTCATTTTCCAACTTTTCAAACTTTTCTTTGATAAGTTTTTCCTGTTGCTTCAATGTAGAATTTTCCCTTTTTAATTCGGAGATCCTCTTAAGAGAGGTTTTTAGACTAAGACAAAGTTCATCAATACATTTAGAAACTTTGACAGGAATTTTTAGGTTACTAACCTCGAGTTCACCGTCCGAATCGTGTCTCGAATCAAGGTTCGAGTCCGAGTCCGATTTTGCCATTAAACGAGATATTGGCATAATCGTCATCACTTTCTTCACATTCAGTATCATTCCAAGTCTCTGCTTTGAGTGCCTTCCTGTATTTCTCAGTCTTTCCTTTTCTCTTCTTTAACAGAGGACAGTTGGGTCTGATGTGTCCATTTTTCTTGCATTCAAAGCAAGTCACTTCCTTGTTAGTATCATCTTCCTCTGTTGATTTGTTTTGAAACCTTTGTGAGCTTTGTTTCTTCCAATTGAATTTCCTTCCTTTTCTATTCAACTTTCTGAATCTCTTTATCATGAGTGCCAGTTCTTCATCATCTAGATCTTCTTCAGAG
The DNA here is from genome assembly GCA_014182565.1 of Eucalyptus marginata. NCBI lineage: Eukaryota > Viridiplantae > Streptophyta > Magnoliopsida > Myrtales > Myrtaceae > Eucalyptus > Eucalyptus marginata. The sequence continues at coordinate 31,009,955 of CM024589.1, forward strand.
TCTGTAGCATCAGAATAGTCATTAGACTTTAAGGCAATAGATTTCTTACATTTTGAATCTTCCTCTTCGTTGGTCTGTTCTACTTCATAAGATTGAAGAGTCCCAACTAGTTCGTCTACAGAGAGTGGAGCAATCCTCTGTGTCTCTCTTATGTAATTCCAGTCTTTAGAGAGTCCTCGTAGGAGTTTGTTGACCTTCATTTGTCCTGAGATTGGATGTCCCTGATATTCAAGACCATTCACAATTTCAGTAAAGCGACTAAACATGTCAGTTATTGATTCTCCTGATCTCATCTTAAAGACTTCATATTGTCCCAAAAGAATATTGATCCTTGTTTCTTTCACTCGATCAGTCCCTTCATAGGTAATGTGAAGCCTATCCCAGACTTCTTTTGCTGTATCACAAGAAGATATTCTGTTATACTCAGTAGGGGATAAAGCACAATATAAGGAGTAAATGGCTTTGGCGTCAAGAGTCTGTCTCTTGATGATTTCTTCTTGAGTCAGTAGAGTGGGATTAGCAACTTCTTTTCCTCTCTCTGATTCTGATGCAGCAGCAGGAATGATTCCTTTATCTACCACTTCCCATTCCAAAGGATCTTTCGATCTTAGGAATGCTTTCATCTTGTTTTTCCATATGCTGTAGTCTTTTCCATCAAAGTATGGAGGTCTGGTATTGCTTTGACCTTCAACCAACCCTGTAGGCAACATACTAGCCATAGATCTTTTACTCAGAAGTAAAGACACTTCTTATGAACGAGTACACAAGCTCTGATACCAATTGTTAGGACTAGAATTAGCACCTAGAGGGGGGTGAATAGGTGATTAAAGCAATTTCAACAATTTAATCCGAATGAGAGATTAATGAATGAAAAACAACAATTGCAGCAAATGAAAGTAATGAAAGATAAAATGATTAGAGATAGAGAATCAAGACTCTAGATTTATAGTGGTTCGGCTTAGACCAAACCTACGTCCACTCTCCCGCACGGACAGCCCTTCTGGCTGGATTTCACTAAGAATCAAAAAGAGTGATTATAGTCTCACGCTCTTGAGTCCACAGTGTAGAAGCTCTACTACACTTCCTCAAGGTCTCACCACAATATGATCTCTCTTTTGATTACATATAACGCTCGAAGAATAAGATCACAAAATATAAAAGGAGATTCAAACTTTGGAATTCTTCTATCCGGCACCCTCTAACAACTGGAGCGTCTCTCTTATATACTTCTTCATGCCTTCATTACCGTTGGCACCTTCCAAAGAAGTTCTTCCAATCAACCCGTTGGACAAAATCAATTAGAGAGATCTCGAGCTCTTTAAGGTAAGTGTTGATAGCCCATCAATCTGCTTTCGCCCATACAATCAGGATCTTGGTTTCCATAAGTAGATCCTTCCAAATATAAGTTGCGAATCTTTAGAGAATCTATATATATTCGAATACGAATATAAGATCTTCTAGTGCTGAATCCAGTAGAAAGATATTCCCTAGCCATTGGAGTTAAAACCATATTAGATCAGAATAGAAGTTTTTATCTTGTTTGGTCTGGAAACTGTCCACGAGGGTAGACTTTGAAACTTGAGTCTTGCTAACGTCAGACTTTAATCTTCAGACTTTGATCTTCAGACTTTGCCAGTAGAGTCTGTAAGTCTTCAGACTAGACTGAGGAAAATGTTTTGTCAACTTCAAAATACCTGAAGAGAATTTATCCAACAGGGTCCATTGGGCTCGGTCGTGTGGGTTGATTTTGTGCATAGACGGGCCTGGGGCTGCTTTGTGGGCTTGGACGATCAAAAGAAAAGAAAAAATCCGGGCCGGGCCCGCAACGCGGGCCCGTCCGGCTCGTGGGTCGACAATCCGGGTCGGACCAAACCCAGGGATCTGACCCAGGTCGCCTTTTAATATTATAATATATGAAACCTATTTTTATTTAAGGGAAATCTAGTTTTTGTTAATTAAACTAGTCCTTTGCTATAGGGCCAATTAGGGGTGTCAACGGTTTGGTTTGGTTCGGTTTTTTAAAAACGGAACCGAACCGAACTGTTAGAAAAATCTTCCGAACCGAACCGAAACCGAACCGAACTGAATACAAACCGAATTAAAATTTCGGTTCGGTTCGGTTCGGTCCGGTTCAGTTTTTCGGTTTTTCAGTTTTTGGTTTTTAACCTTTGGTTTTTGGTTTTTAACCTTTGGTTTTCGGTTTTTTTTTTTTTTTTTTTTTTTTCTGTTAAACTCAGATTTCTCCACTTTTATTTGTTGGTTCGGTTCGGTTCGGTTAACCGATAAAAACTGAACCGAACCGAAAAAACCGAATTTTTCGGTTCGATTCGGTTCGGTTTTCGGTTCGGTTATTGACACCCCTAGGGCTAATACCATGAAAAACCCCCAATTAATACTCCTATGATAAATTTACTGTTCGTTCGTTCTTGTTAAATTTTATCGTTAAATTATTGAGTTGGAAGATATGTAATAGTTGACGAGTGTATCGGTTTGGGATTTTATCTTTTATTTTTTGTAGCATACTAGTTTGTAATTTAGCATGGTATTATTGTAACATTTAATGAAGCTCTTGTGTGAGCTATATATGTGGACTCCAAGTAAGTTTTCCAACATTTGATGAGAGCAATGCATCCGATTCACAAATCCTTATAAAAGAGACGTAACGAGTGAATGGTCTATGATAAATTTTGACTTTTTTACCTCTTGTTGATGGTCAGGAATGGATGCTATGTTGGTCAGCAATGAGCTATTTCCAAGCTTTTCTCACTCCACAACGCCAGTGATTTTCTATTTCTTGGCCTGTGTAACTGCGAGTCTAAGGCCTCTAGAATCTTGTATACAAGGGCATTACACTTTCCTCTTTTGTGAAATATTTATGAAATCAATCCAAACAATGAGCTCATCTACCGTTATATGTATTATTCATGTAAAACATGTTAATGTACGCATACTTAGACAATGCTGTTGCATATATCTCTTATGTCTCGTGTGGCCTTCTCTATCGGTCTACAATTATTTTGAATCAATGGATGCACGTTACTTGATCAAGAGACACTTATATAGATCTGCTATGTTAAGATGTGAGCCATAGTCTCATGAATTTCGATTTGCTCTTGGTTAGGTGATTAGAAGGATGCACATTCATCGATTGATCAAGAGAAGTATGGAATAGAAAGTCCATGCCATGGATTTACAAGACGGTCTGATAGTTCAGACGAGCAACAGATGAGAATGACAGAAAGTGTTTTGACCTCATTATTGTCTACCTCAAAAGGGACATCCCTAGGATCCATAATCCATCTCATATAATCAGGTTTCAGGCCCTTTCAACGTGTCTAAAGTTTAACATTTATGCTCAATAGATACAATTCGGCTCTTCTAGGCTTCTTCATGCTGAACCCTCATGGCATCGAGATAAGCTTTGCCCTGCAGCTTGCTCGTTAGATAGCCCCTCAGATGTTCTGCCACCGTTATCCTCCTGAATAGTGCTGGGGTCTCGGAGGTGATGAGACTTGGCGCAGGACCGATCTCAGCATCCATTCTCGGACTGAAAAAGGTCGCGATGGACACCCTTTCCTTCACTGCATTCACAGTTGCCCGATGCTCAATGCTCTGGTATATCCCATTTGTTATAATCTGCTATAAGCCAAATGAAGGGAAGTCCTTGAGTATGAGACAATGAATTATCATGAGTATGGTCAAATGTGTAAGTTAATGTTTTTTTTTTTTTTTTTTTTTTGTTAATCTAGGGAACCCCGTCAGCCGTTCGTCACCTTACGGCGGTACATAGCCGCCAGGTAAACCCTGGAGTGATGCTAGCGGAGGACTCACCACCCCGACATCACGCTTAAGACGCCGATGCTTCCACTGGGTTTTGACCCTTGCACCTTTCCCCCAAGGTTCAAGGTCTTATCCAGCTTCGCCACCAAGGCCGGTGGTATGTGTAAGTTAATGTTGCAATACTATTACCTCAACAATGTCTCCAACATTGATGATGAAAGCACCGGGGTGAGGTTTCACAGGAATCCACTTCCCATCTTTCCTTATCTGGAGGCCCTCCATTTCATTGACCTGGAGGAGGATGGTAATTGCGTCGGCATCGGAGTGAGAGTTGAGGCCTATCACAAGCTCGGGTTTCGGACACGGTGGATAATAGTTCATCCTCATCCCTTGCAACCCGTCTTCGAACATCCCCTCAAGGTCCTTCGCCTCCATTCCTAAGGCCTTCGCCATGAGGTAAAGGAGCTCTATCGCTAGGGTTTGCATTTCCTTTGAGTAGGCGTCCAGATCATCCCTAGCATGTGGATAATTTCATTCTATAGTCAATATGAAGATATTTTGTAATATGCCACGCACTAAAACCTCGACATCAAGAAAGTTATTCATGGAGCGATTATATCAGGTGCCATGTTGACATGGTATCACTTGCCTAATCAAGTGATTTCATATTTATGTATGTTCATCCTCGTGACCCAAGTATCGCATGGAAGTTATATGGTGTTTTTTGATGTGTTCCGCCTTATGGTATAAGTTTTAGAGAGAAAGAACCTGTAGGGAAGAGGGAGTTTGGGGAACAAGTGAGGCTTCCTGAGAGAAGCAGGGAGAGTGACCATGTAGAAGATGTCAGCCCAGTCAAGCTTTTGGTCTTCCGAGAGCAGAAAGGCCTGTCCAAAGCCGTCCGATTCGCCCTCTCTCTGCCAAAACTTCTTCTTCTCTTCCATTGGCATGTTGAACAGTTCTTCGGTCCCCTTCTTCACTTTCTCTATCAGCTTAGGGCTCACATCATGATTTATCAGCTGAACAATTATTAACACAGAATTATCGTTCATGATCTATCCAGAACAGGCATTCCTTTAAGATCAAGACAGAGAAAGCTCTGACCTCAATTCCAACATTAATCAAGATAGTTGCAATAGATAAATCTGTCTAATTAGTATTCTTTAGAGTTGAGACAACCGAGGAATTCACATCTCCAAGTTCATCTGAAGTTCTTCTTTTGGAAATTTTCAATGACTTATTTATTCTAATGAACAGGGCAAGATGGCACAGAAAAATCCCACTTTCTTAATTCAATGAAATAAGGATGCACAGTGGCTTATAAAGCAGAAACTTAGATTTGATAGGTCAATTTCATGTGAATCCTATAGACTAAACTAATTGATGGCTAAAAATTGTACATCTATCTGTCGCGCATGGTGAGGGTCGCCCGTCCATGCCAGCATCTTGGGTTCATCAGTAACGATGCATCCCTTGCAACTGCATCAGAATCCCTCATTATCGACGTGTGTGACAGACTTTGAGGGCCTAAATGGAGTCATGGATTTCAGTCTCTTTCAATCAGTGAACTCCCATTTTTCTCTGACACTTTGAATGCTTTGTATTTGAAATGCAGAAGTTGTTTCGTACCTGAAAGAAACCCCAGTCCTTGCAGGCCTGGTGCAGCTTCTCGAGCTCCGGCTTGGCACTGTCCTCCGAAACCAACCTCCCCAAGTCGATCACAGGGACTTGAGGCAAGCCGGAACAAGAGTCCATGATCACGGGAGGCTCTTGATCGTCGCAGATGTATCTCTTCGGGACTGTGGTCGGGTTCGCCTTCAGTATGTCCTGAACACAAGGCACGAGGAGCGATCTCCCTCGTATGTCCGCCTGTGTCTCCATTATGACAATCAAGAGGATGAGTCGCGGAGACAGATGATATGTTTCCTCTGATTCTTGATTATAAGATGAGTTGCCAACAAGAGTGGAGAGTAGGTTTCAGCTAGAGGGGCGGTTCATTTATTTTAATCAGGTGGCCAACATTTATAAGTGGATTTTGGTTAACGAGCCTGTTCATGCTCGGAAGTCTCCAACGAGGACCGTTAGTGGCAACTGACAATTATGCATTTCACTTTCAATCACTGTAAATGTGAAGACTTCTGCGAAGATTTTGAAGTATGTTTATTGACTGTTGTTGAAACATAACTTCAGAAAAAAAGGATGGTCTATAATGGATGCCGAAGAATAGTCTATGTACGAGCGGAAATTTCTGTGCCGCCACATTAGAAAATAACGCAACATTCGTGATAATTGTCGGAGTAATATTAGACAGTGATTTCTAGGGAGATACGATCCTTTGAGATAGAGCAACATATTTAATTTGCCATGGAGTTAGAACTTGGACTCTTCCGACTGGTCAAGTTGGACTTCCGGTGATGCTATTGTCACATCTAAACTGACTTTAGCAACAGCCTTTTAATTTTCTAGAGAGATACGATCTTTTGAGATAGAGCAACATATTTAATTTGCCATGGAGATAGAACTTGGACTCTTCCGACTGGTCAAGTTGGACTTCCGGTGATGCTACTGTCACATCTAAACTGACTTTAGCAACAGCCTTTTAAACATGGGATAGGTGTATTAAAAATCCTAACATTGATCGTGGAAATGCAAATAAGTCCTAAACTTTTAAAAAGTGCAATCAAATTTTAAAAGTTGCGATGAAAATATAATTGAGTATTAAAGATCTTAAAAAGTGCAATGAAATCTTAAACCTTATTAAGTTAGTGTAGTCAAATTCTTCCATTAACTCCATCCAACTTAACAGATAGAAAATGCTAACAAGTTTCAAGACTTGATTATACAAACTTGATAAGTCTTATGACTTGATTAAATCAACTTGACAAGTTTTCATACTTGATTACACTTTTTAAAAAGTTTTATGACTTAATTGCACTTTTTAAAAGTATTAGAATTCAACTACATTTTTGTGATAAGTTTTAAGATTTCTAGTACACTAATTACTTTAAAAATAATAGATGAGCCCACTATCTCCAACTTATCCCCCTTTTCTCCTTTTCTTTTTCTATATTTTCACTAAAAGTTTGCTTTTAATTATTAATATAATAGCAAAATGTTCATCCAATATTTGATTTCTAGAAAAGAATCCTTAAAGTCTTAAAAGAACAAAATATCTTGTTTCTCCATCTTATTAAAGTGATAATATTTTTATTATTAAATTATGATACAACCTTTTAAATATGGGATAAGTATATTGAAAATTCTAAAACTTGCTACAAAATACAATGAAGTTTTAGAACTTTTAAAAAGAAAATATGTAATGAAAATGTAATTGTGTCCTAAAAATTTTAAAAAGTACAACAGAGTCCTAAAACTTGTCGAGCCAGTGCAATTAAGACTTTCAATTAACTCAATCCAACCTGACAAATGGAAAATGCTAATAAATTTTATGAGTTGATTGCACAAACTAGACAAGTTTTAGGACTTGATTGCACAAACACGACAATTTCTAATACTTGATTACACTTTCTGAAAGTTGTAGAATTTAATTGCATTTTTTAAGTTTTTACAAAAAATGAATTATGCCAAAAAGTATTCCATAGGAACTTATTTCCAAGGAGTTTCATATTCCTATATTTGGCTATTGTAGTTATTTTCACATGTTCTATTATAGGGAAATTATGAAAACTCAATCTAAGGGAAAGTTTCGAGTACAACCCTCATATCCTAAGTTCAGGCGTTAGGGTTTAGGACTAAAGCTTGACCTTATGGGACTCGTGCCTAGCTATTGGGGTCCAAGCCCAAGTGCAAGGGACATAGGCCTCTCATTGTGGGAATCAAGCCTGATTACCGAAGAGTGAGCACAGGCACCGAGGTCCCAAGCTTGGCCTTAGTGGACTTGTGCCCTTCATTGAGGGAACTGAGCTTGACTGCTGGGGACCCAAGCTTAAGCTGAGCACTAAGGGGGCAAGCCCCGGGGGACTCGAGCTCAACTGTTGAGGTCTTGAGCATAGGTTGTTGGGGACTTGGGGTTAGCCTCAGAGGTCCCAAGCACAGGAACCAAAGTCCTGTGCTCGATCACTGAGGACTGGGACACTGTCCCAGCTTTAGGGGACTTAGGCCTATCCTTGAGGGAACTAGGCCTTGCCTCAGGTGACTCGAGCGTGGGTGCTGGCAATTTGATAGCCGGCTTCTTAAGCACAATTGCGAAGGTCTTGAACACAATTACCAGGTTCCTAGACACTTAATATGTGTTTTGATTACATCTTTTACTTTTAAATAAGAGATAATGACATCAGTAATACTTGAGCATTTGCTCAATACTCAACGTCATCCTTCATCCTTAATTTTTTTATTTGTTCAACACCATCTTTGGACTTTTAAAAAAGTAATTTAATGTGGTCCTTCAATTAAAATCATTGATGAAACCTACTGATGTGGATGGAATTTACCATTCAGTTGATGACTTATCATTAATTTTGTTCAATTCCATTCTTATTTTTTTCTTTTGTCTTATTTATTCAATTTACTCCCCGAAGTTTTTATGTATCCTCTCTCAATGTTGCCATGTTAAATTTAATTTTAATCCAACACATAAGTTTTATTTACTATCTCACCATATTAAAACCCATGTTAATTAAATGGATTACACAACACAAAGCATATAAAATATGAACTCTTATATATGATAATGATTGCTTATGCTTCCATGATTTAAGTATTTTTCGTCTTTACACCATGAACATTTTAAATTATCTAACTAAACAAGTCCTAGAGCATTATAAACAGGTGAAAAGTTGATTTGTGCGGGACATATTTAGTATTCATCACGATTAAGCTTATACGAGCATATCAACACAGTGTGTATTTCTTATCAAGGGGCTGTGTCGAAAATTACTAGACCAAAATAAGGGTCATTGAGGTTTATCTTGAAGAATGTTTAATGAACCTTATCATACTCAAGTGAACAAAGTTAGAGAGAAAGAACAAATAAATAATAGTTTAAGAACCAAGTAAAAAAGAAAAAGTTAAAGTTTAAACAAAGAAAATGATAAGTCAGCGACTTTAACAGTCATGTCTGCAAATTTCGTTTAAATCTTTAACAGGAGGACCGCATTGAATGAAAACTAACAAGTTCAAGGACAATATTAAAAAATGCTAGGAAAATGATGTTAAACGATGAGACTTTGTCATTTTATGTGCATACTATAAAATCAAATTTACGGAATTTTTATAAAATGATGTGTCAAGTCATGAATTAAAAAAGAGTTACATTCAACCGTTTTTCAAGAATATGTTATTTTACACGTTGATTTAGCAAATGATGAGTCAAGTCATAGGTGATGAGTCATGTTCAAGAGTCTTACGAGAAACAATCTCTTAATTCGTAAATCAATTGTGCAAAACAGTATGAATATTCCAATTATCTTAAAACCATATTTATTTAAGGGAAATCTAGGTTTCGCCAAATATAACTGTGTTTTGGAATAACGTGGGAGGGTGCATATCGCAGCCCTCCCCTACCTTAATCCTTATAAAAAGGCAAAATCTTATTTGAATCTGGTTCTTCATTGGTCATTATCTCATACGGACCCAGCGTGAGCTCTCCAATACCTCATGCCAGCGATTGCATCCGATTTATAAATCCTTCAAAAAGAGACAACAAGTGAGTGAATGGTCTAATATAAATTCTGACTTTTTAACCTCTTGATGTTGGTCAGGAACGGATGCTCAGTTTGGTCAAGCAAGGAGATAGGTTTTAAGCTTCTCTCACTTCGCAACGCCGTTGATTTTTCTAATTTTTGGCGCGTGTCGCTGCAAGCGTAAGGCCCGTAGAATCTTGTACACCCGAGCACGATTTTCCCCCCTTCGACAGTGATATTGCATGTACCTATCGTGGATCGGGGGGGCCTTCTCTATCGGTTGGAAATTGTTGGAAATTATTATCGTTTGACAATTATCACTTTTTGGAGGGAACAGGGTTTAACTGTTCCGAACGGCGGAGTTAATACTTTTTTTTTTTTTTGTTTTTTTAGTGAAGGGTAAGAATATATTGAGTTTTAACCAAGAATTAAAAAAGATCCAGCACCACAAAACTTGCACTCAACAAGACAACAAGTTAGAGTGAGTGGAAGGGAGCCGAATGCAAAAGAGGACCGCAAGAGAGAGCCTAAGGAAGCAAAACAGCCAAATAAAGGCAAAATGCCACAAAAGGCCAGATGAACCACAATCTATGCACACATCCGGCAGCGACAAAAGTGAAGAACCGTCAAGGAAGCAACCATGTAGATGAAGAGTATCCAGACAGCAAACACCAGGCTAGGGCCCTGCGGAAATAAAAGAGTCCCTAGCTGAAAAAATGATCAGATCAATACCCCAGCTACGCTGCAGCGTCCGGTTTCTATAAGTATCATCCACACTCCTGTAGGTGGTTGCCTTGTCTCTAACGACCTTGATGAGTTGATTCTTCACCGCTGGGACGGATAAACTTTGCTCTCGAAATAAGATGTCGTTTCTGTGCTTCCAAATGAAATAACAAAGAGCACCAAAGGCGAAGCGAGCAGTGCACTTATAGAAGTCTTTGCCCATAAGGAAAGTGGTGACCCAATTGAGATTCTCAACCCACGAATTGTTTCGCCATGAAAGATTGCACCTAGAGGCCCAAAAGAAGGCGATGCCAGCAGAGATGCGGCAGCCAAAAAATAGGTGGTCTATAGAATCCGGCACCTCGTTGTAGAAGGGACACAAGGCACTATCTATCCTACCATAAGATAATAATAGAGCTTGGGTAGGAAGCCTGCGTTTGGCAATAAGCCAAAGGTTAAATTGGTACCTGGGAGTGATGGAGTTATTTCAAATGAATGAGTGCCAGGAGACCCGAGTCTTCCTCCTCCTAATCAAATCCCACGCCGAGGCCACCGTGAAAAGATGGGAGTTGTTTCCCCTCTAGCCGAAACGATCGGAAGAGTGGGTGAGGGTGGGAAGGGGATCCGCCCAAGAGTCCAAGACCTCCTTAATCATAGCTCCACAGTCAGTGAATAGGTCTGCCACTGTCGCCTGCCTAGGAAGGCCAGATGCAAATATGGCCGAGTCCGGAAAGTACAAGTGCAAAGGGCCCATGGGGTGCTAGTTGTCAAACCAGAAAGATACCGAGCAACCATCCCCAATTCTCCAATTAATGGAGCTTTGACACTCAGTCCTGAGTTGGAGGATCTTCTTCCAAGCCCATGAACAGTAGGTCGGCTTTTTGGCCACCCAGAAATTCGACCTTTTTAAGAAGGTCGAGTGAATCCATTTGCACCATAAAGATTCCTTATCGGCAAACAGAATCTAGATATGTTTTAACATGGCAGCCTTGTTATACTCCCGAAGCCTTTGGATCGCAAGGCCCCCCTCTTCTTTTGGGCAACAGACATCCTCCCAAGAAACCTTTGCACCCCCTTTTCCCAACTCCAGGCCTTTCCATAGGAATTGTCTAAGTATTCGTTCAATTTGATCCAAGACAGCTGCAGGTAAGATAAAAACACTAGCCCAGTATGCTTGGATGGCATGAAGGATTGACCTAATCAATTGTAGCCAACCGGCGAAGGAGAGGAAGTGATGGGTCCAAGATTGTACCCTCGCAGTGATGCGGTTGACTAACACACAACAATCCGCCTTACTAATCCTAGAAGTGATGATGGGAACCCCGAGATAGCGAGCCGGTAGGCTTCCTTCTAGGAAACCAAGGGTAAGGAGGATTTGGTTCCTTAAAGAAGGTGAACCTCCTACGAGGTAGACTTCACTTTTATTTGTGTTTGGAACCAAGCCAGACCAATCAGAAAAGATTTGGAGGCCTTCCTTGAATAGCTTCATCGAAGGCAAGTCAGCTTCACAGAACAAAAAGACATCATCCGCAAAGAATAAGTGTGAAAGGCTAGTTGCTTTGCATCTCCAGTAATATTTGAACTCCGACATCGAAGAGTGAGTGGTGAGAATACCCGATAATACCTTCATGACCAATGTAAACAGGTAGGGAGATAGAGGGTCTCCCTGACGAAGCCCACGGCCACTGGCAAAGAACCCATGTAACTCCCCATTCAAAGCAATGGAAAATTTAGGGGTCCTCACGCAAGTCATGATGAGCCGGGTCACGGGAAATCCGAAGGCCTGAAGGACAATCTCAAGGAAGTCCCAGTCGACTGTGTCATAAGCTTTTTTGAAGTCTACCTTGATTGCACATTTAGGTGAGTAAGGCTGGATGTGAAAGCCAGAAAAGAGTTCCTGAGCCAGCAGGATATTATCCTTGATTCGCTGGCCTTTAACAAATGCGCTCTGGGAAGGGCCGATGACATGCTGAAGGATTGCAGCAACCCGATTGGCCATGACTTTAGTGATGCACTTGTAAATGGTATTACAACAGGCGATTGGCCTATAATCATCCACAGAAGTCGCATTCGAGGTTTTTGGTACAAGGACCAATATGGTGTTGTTAATCTCCTTTAAGAGCCTACCCGAAATGAAGAAATCCTTCACTGCCGATATAACTAATTGACCCACCGTCTCCCAGTTATGCTTAAAGAATTCAACTGTGAAACCATCAGGTCTAGGAGATTTTCCTCTAGCTAGTGAGAAGAGCGTATCACGGATCTCTGAGCCAGAAACGGGCCGATCAAGAAAGCTAACCCGGTAAGCGGTGAGGGGAAACTGGATAGCCTCCCCGATGTCCCCAATTGAGGGTCTCCCATGTATAAGCCACGGCGACAAAAGATCCTGGTAGTGTCTAACAAAATGCTAATGAACAAGCTCCGATTCAGTGATTTGGACACCCGATGCATCCATAACTAAAAGAATTCTATTTCTTAACTTTTTTTTTTTTGACATAATGATGAAAGAATCTGGTGTTGCGATCTCCCTCCTGTAGCCACTTAACTCTGGACTTCTGCCTGAAAAATGATTCTTCTTTAGAGCGCAGGTCCAAGAAGGTACCTCGCTGGGACTTTTCCAATTCTGCAAGGGCAACAGAGTTCGGGTCTTGCTGAAGGTCAAGTTGAGTATTCTGGAGTGTAGCCCTCGTTTCAGAAGTCTTGATGGATATGTTGGAGTAAGATTCGTTATTGAGAGTCTTGAGACAACCTTTGAGAGCCTTGAGCTTTCACACCAGTCTAAACATGGGCACTCCCTCATTCGGCATCCCCCAAACTTGGTTGACAATTGGAATGAAATCAAGATGATCCATCCAAAAGTCAAAGAATTTGAAAGGCTTCTTTCGATGGACCGAGTTTAAAAGTTCAACCACCATAGGAGAGTGGTCAGAGATACCTGGTGAAAGGAAGGAAGCTTCCGAGAAGGAAAAGACCTGGCATCATTTGGAATTTACTAGGACTCTATCAATCTTCCTTGCCTTCCTCAAAGTACCAGAAGAGGTAGTCCAAGTAAACTGACATCCAACATACCTCAAGTCATCTAACTCAGCCATAGATAAGCACTGTCTAAAATCATCAAAGCATGGTATCCAACTATATGAATCCCCAAGTCTATCAGACAGGTCTCTGATAGCGTTGAAATCACCCACGACTAGCCAAGGCGAATCCTATAGAGCTGCACTTTTCATGATAAGGTCTTCCCAGAGTGGTCTCCTAGAAGTGAAAGTGTGCAGCCCATAGACAACCGATATACAACAAACTATATCTGAAGAGAGCATCTTAAAGAGAGCATCTTAAGATACTTCAAAGCTAATAACCAATGGGTTCCAGCCAATCCAAATCCTCCCTTTGGGAGCACAACTATAATTCGAAATCCAATTCCAATCCCTTATCAGACTCGAAGAGATAGAAGAGAACATGGCTTCCGGTACTTTAGTCTCCAAAAGGCCAACGGAGCAGAGTCTATTTGAGGAAACCAAACTACGGACCTCAACTTGTCTACTAGGGTCAACTAGACCCCTAATATTCCAGATACCTATGTACATAGAAATATATACAAGATGAAGGACTAGAACCGGGTACCTCGGCTTTGGAGGTTTCCGGCGAGAGGAAGCCGAAACCATAGGAGTCGTGGCAGGAGAATCAGGAAGTAGAGTAAGCAGCGGAGTTAATACTTTCTGTCCTGAATTAACTAATAAAACAGTCGTACAAAAAGGTGGGATACTATCTGCACTATAGAATTTCCCAAATCCATCCTCCTCCTTGGCATTCTTCTTTTGTTCCACTCTCCCTGTTGCACAATACCATCACACTAAAGCTCTCACCATCTCCCCGCAAAAAATTTAGTTGACAACCAACCGCAAACTCGTGGTTTCTCCACCATGTACTTGGCTCTTGAGATAGAAGGTCGTGAGACAGTGGAGGTGATCTGGTGATGAGATGGAGCTTAACGACAACCGCTGCCACCCTCGATGGTGGCTGTGGCAGAGAGCAGAGAGGGAAGAGAGAGATTGGTGAGGATAGGATGAGGGTTACAATCAGGGGATTTAAAGTTTATGTAATGTACGCTACTGAGTGCCTTAGCAACATTAACACTGCAAACATAGAGCAGCTCAATCTCGCCCCTTTGTAAATATGATTTAGCATATGAGAGCAAATAGGTAGAATTTTCAATCGATTGCCTTAATGAATGAGAAACAAATTAATAGTTTGATTATGTACAGGGCAATACTTCAATTCACCACGCACTAAATGTAAACATTTTTGACATGCGAGTTCATCCACCTGGACTTTCTTGCTCGCATGACACTTGATTCATGAAATTATTGAATCCATCGTTTATCTTAAGATGGTTTTGCTAGTAGAACAAAAGGGGAAATGTGTAATCCATTCACTGCGCCATATGAGGTCTTTGTTGGGTTGTGGAAATGTAGTGGCGATGGTAAAATAGTAATTTGAAATAGACAACTCGAGATACACTTGTTATATCAGACTGCATTACAAGTATAATACATCAAATAAACTCGCATAACTATTACAGTATATCTTCTCACACCATATACAAAACACTTAGTTCACTAGATTATCTGAAGATACACCCACAACTCTTTTATTTTTTTACCCTCGCATACGAGCAACCTCTCTTTTCTCTCTCTACCAAGCTCACACTTTTGCTCTGTGGCTTACTCCTAAACTACACTTTAATTACAGTGCAATGGTGGGCAGGCATGTTTACAAACGCTGCTACATGAGGAAAATATCCTAGACGAATAAAGTGAAGTCAAAACTAAAGCTTCACGTTGGATTGACATCTTTGAGAAAGAACAGCACTTCTTCAAATTGTCTTTAAAGGAATTTAATGCTTGTTCCCATAGCTAGGCATAGGTTTACTATTGATTTAAAGAGGTGTTGCCAATTTAACAACCCAAATCAATTTTATTATATTTTAACAGTCTTTGCAATCTGCTGTCTATCAGGTCATACTAGTGAGAACTAGGTCAACCTCCTGTACCCTGTAGCTGGGGGCTTGCCTTGGGTCATTAGTGCTCTGGTTACAGGGTAACCCAACCAAGACGGGTGGTTTCCCACCAAATGGGGCAGTCTGCACCTGCCAGCTAACACGGCAGGCTACTAAACTATGTATCTTATTTTTATGTGCGGGTGTGCACATGCCCTACTCCTCTAACCCCTCCCCCCAAAACAAAAAAGTTCCCCTCTGTATCTTTTTCTTCCTGGAGAAGAGGGAACACCCTCTAGGTACTTCACGTCTAAAGCTTGTTGAGGTCTGCACTGATTTCAGACAAAGCATTTTAAAGACTTACTCAAATCCTATCAAGTCATGCTATTTAGAAACTGTCTTTAGTTCTAAAATTTAGCTTTGTCTCATTAATTTTCTGTTTTTTCGATGATGACAAAGCTATCTGAAATAAGTTAAAATTTACCCCTGTAACTATGTAGACCCTTTAGAGTATGATGTGAGTTATAGTGTCATGAATTTTGATTTGGGGCTGGTTAAGTAATTGCACACTCATCATTTGATCATGACAACGATGGAATACAAGTCAATACCACGGACTTTACAACACTGGTTGATAGTTTAGACATGCAGGAGACGAGGATGACAAGAAGTTTTTGGTCATTATTGTCTTCCTTATGAAGGACTTCCCTAAGATACAAACCCATGTTTTAAAACCTGGTTTCATGACTATTCTACATATCACCGTTTCCACATTCATGCTCAATAAATACAACTAGACTCTTCTGGGCTTCTTCGTGCTGAACACTACTAATCGATCAATGTGGTCAATAATCAATCGTCCATTGTTATCTTCATTGATAAAAATTGCAAAATTAGGATCCTCATAATCTCTAGGAAAATGATGGTTGTCCACCCATTTAGGATAAGGCTTCCTATACACGTCTTGCATCTCTAATCGCGACCCAAGTGTTGCCAAACTTCATTGGTGTACTACTCCAAGGTCAATTGTGAATTAGGTTGACCATCTTGCCCTCTAGATGGTGATGTTAGCCTTGGCTGGTCATCTGCGTTAGCATTATTATGCATATAAGTAATATTTGCTACATTTGGTGTCACAACTCCACCAGTAGGCCTTATATCTTCAAGATTTGGCATTGGTCCGTTTGTCAACCATTCTGATTTGCCAAGTTGTTAATACCATTCTGATTCTCTGGACCAACGTTATTTTTATTATTTCCATTAACGGCCAACCATGTTGTGAATGTCGGTATTATTTTAACCTTGGTTAGAAGCTTTTGGCTTTTGCAACAGGAGTCGAAAATATCTGCCCTGAGCTGTTGGCATTATTGAACTGCCCAAATGTATAAGAATCGTATTCTTCAACCGCTGGATATCCTTGAAGGGATATGGTTGGTTAAACGATCCAGGCCTTGAGCATTGACTACGTTGACAACCATGGACCTTATTTCATCGGACATGTGGCTGACTATATAGTTAGCCATGCCATTTTGCTGTGTCTCGGACAACCTCCTTACGATTGTTAGTGTTAAGATTTGGTACCATCTCTTTCATTTGCTTTTTCGTGAGGTGTCTCAGGACGTTGGCATTTCCTCCTTGGTTCTCTTCTGCCACTCCTCGAGCAGCTAAAGGCTCAAAATGCACAGCCCCGTCAATGCCATCTTGCGGCAATGGGTGATTGCCAGCGGCATTATCAGTTCCTTGTTGATTTCTGGTTCTTGCCAGGGCAAAAATCTTAAATCACTCAGCAAAAAGTCCTGCTAGGTTTGCCAAAAAGATACTTTACCCAAAGACCGAATCTTTTACCAAAATGATTTATTTTGGTTTTGAAAAAGAGGTTCTACGTTGATTTAGGAAATAAATTTTATTTGGCTTTTGGGAATAGAAGGAAATGAAAAGTGATTTTTGGGAATTTAAAGTGCAAGAAAAATATTTTTTTTTTGGTTGATCCTACTTTACATCTATTCTACTCTCACTTTCAGATTTTTGCTCTACTTTCGTACATGTAGTAAGAGTTGAAACCCACACTCGAAGTTACATTGTCCCCACCCTAACCCTTCTTGAGAATGTGAGGTTTCAAATCTCCCACCTCCCCCTTCTCATATGGGAAGAGTGGCGACTAGGACAAACCCTAGTGGTTTACAAGAAAATATTAATTCCCAAGAAATGAGATAAACATAGAATAAAATAACAACTTCTTTTAATTAAATATATCACATTGTGGTGAATGAAAGATTTCTATAATACTTATTCGCAGGTACTTATAGCCCACTTACACGGTTACACCGGTTACACAAGAACGATTGCTATTCTAACTACAGCTATTTCTGCACATTCTCTGGGATTCTTTGCATGCCCTTAGTACCTTGATAATCATCCTCCAAAAGCAGTTATAATTTCCGTGGCATAGGGATGATCAACCATCACTTGATATTGGAGCCGCGATTTCACAAAGGAATCGATACATTCTACTTTGTCTTCAAGCTCCAACACCTAAAAACATTCATAACACCACATCGCTTGCAAAATAACCTTTGTCGACGACTTACATGATACTTTGTTGATGATTTTATCAACGAGTTGTCCATTTTGATCACCTTTGCTGATAACTCCTTTGACCAACCTTCAGGATAACCGATGGACTCCTCCACTCGTTGATAAATGAGTTGGTCAATTTTTTACGTATACATGCATAAAATGAATTTTGTTGGAATTTTTTCATAGTTACTTACTATCAAGGATTTGATTTTCCTATATTTGGGCAATTTTTGCAAATAATGTGTAATTCATTTTCTAATATATGTCATAAAAAATAATTAGAGGCACATTTAAGAATAAGTCTTGAGTATTACCTCAGGTCATAGTTGGGGGGCACCGGGGCTTGGGACTTGAGCCTAGCATGGGGGACTTGGGTTTGGCTATTGGGTCCTGTACCCAAGCGCAGGGGACTAGAGCCTGGCCTCAGGGGATTCCAACCCTTCCTCGAGGGACCCAAGCCCGACCATTAGGGACCTTAGCCTAGCTTGAGCATTAGGGGAGCAAGGATATCGGACTGGGGGGTCAGCGATCTTGAGCTTTGCTATTGAGGTCTCAAGCTCCAGTCTTGGATGCGGTAGCCAAGTAACCAAGCCCAGTCGCTTGGACCTGGGTACAATCTCGGCCTTGGGGGAGCTGCGTTTGCCCTCAATGGGCCTGCCCCAGCCCTATGTGACCTAAACTAGGAGAAGGGGGGGAGCTGTATAAAATGTTCTAAATCTATTATACGGCAGTTCATTTAGTCATAAACATTTCAATTTTGTCAATTTATTTCCAAACATTTTAATGAATTGCCAATTTGGTTATTCCGATTAATTTTGGTCGGATATCGCTGACATGGTAGGCCAATCAGCACTGATCATCTTACGTGACGTGGCCAACACTAACTTGGACAATTTTTGAAATTTTTTAAAAATTCCTGAATTTGTTATTTTATTTTATTTATTTTCTTTTTACAAAGGGTTGGTAAGGTCATCGGCTATTGGCCGAAGGCCAACAACCCTCGTCAAAAATTTGGCAACATGAGGGCTAGTGAAGGTCGCGACACCCTCACTAGGTCTTGTGACAACCTAGACAAGGGTTTGCAACGCCCTTGCCAACCACAACAAGGTCTTGCAAGAGCTTGCCAAACCCAATGAGGATTGCAATGCCTTTACCAGATTTGGTGAGGCAATGGCGTCACGGCCCTCGTAGCCATAGTGAGGGTGGGAAAGGGTTGCAATGCACTTCCTATGGCCTACGAGGGTTCATGATATCCTTGTCGGCCACAATGAGGGCTTTTGAGCCCTCGCCAGATCTAGCTAGGGCTTTTGTGACCCTCGCTTGTGGTTAGGGAGGGCTTCCTCACCTGGGGTCTCGTGAGCTAGCCCTTGCTTAGTGGCTAGTGGAGGTCGTTGGCTCTTGGCCAATAGACACGTCATGTTGGAAGACCAATGCTAATTTGGCTATCGTGGCAGCGATTTCCAGCTAAAATTAACCGAAATGACTAAATTAACAATTTGTTAAAAGGTTTATGACTTGTTTGGCAAACCGTTTATATGTTTATGACTAAATTGACAATTTGTTAAAAGTTTTAGGGAAAAAACCACAAAAAATACTAAACTTTGCCTAAAATGACAAATTTACCCCAAACTTTTTTTTTGTAACATGAAAAATCCAGAAGTTTGCTAATCGTGACACATTTACTTCAAACTTTTTTTTGTGACACAAAAAATCTTGAACTTTCATTTGTGTGACACATTTACCCTAAATTATATAGCCATTTTGGTCTTTTTACTTTTAAAAACATTATTTTTTTCTTCTTTCTTCCCTCCACCGGCTCGACGTCGGCATCCGACATTTGGCGAGGGTGGCCCTCGCCCGGCGTCGAGGTGAGGTTGGCCCTCGTCGGCGTCGGGCGAAGGCCTCCCTCACCGGCCCGACGCCGGTGAGGGCGGCCTTCGTCGGCATCGGGCGAGGAGGGCCTCCCTCGCCGGATCCGGCGAGGGTGCAGCGAGGGCACCCCTCGCCGGCGTTGGGCGAGGGCCGCCCTTGCTTGGGTTGGTTAGGGCCGCCCTCGCCTGCGTCGGCGAGGGTAGCCCTCGCTGGCGCCGGCTTCCCTCCACCGGGGCCGGCGGAGAGAATAAGAAAAAGATAAAAAGAAAAAGAAAAAAACATAAAAAATAAGACGAAAATGCCCTTAATGGGGTAAATGTGTTACAGTTTGCAAAGTTTGGGGTTTTTCGTATTAGAAAAAAATAGTTTGGGGTAAATTTGTCACTTTGGGCAAAGTTTGGGGTTTTTGGTGGTCTTTTCCCAAAGTTTTATGACTAGGTTGACAACAAATTTAGAGGTTTTAGGACTAAATTAATACAATCGAAAGGTTTATAACTAAATTGACCACCATATGATAGGTTTAAGAATTTTTGGATAATTTTCCCTAAGTAAAGGTGTGGGTGACTTAGCCAAAGTTGTTGGGGGTCTTAGCACGGCTAGTGGGGATCTAGACAAGGGGCCTCAAGGGCCTGAGCATCGAGGTCTCTTGCTTGATCGGAGTATAGTTGTGACATCCCGAATTTCCACTTCTATTTTCAGTAAATTGAAATGGGCATTTCATCTGCACACATATAATTCTTTTCCCTGAACTGATCATTCATGGGATAACTAGTCTATTAGGTGAAGCCGTTAAGAAATTCTAATGCATCGGACTCGAGAATTTGACCAGGAAACGACCTTTCGACCGAGCTAATTTGCAAGGGTCATTACGACACAGTTAAAAAATCTATTAAAGACCAGAGATAGGTCGACTCGACAGAGGCATGTGATCAAGTGTGGGTGATTCCACAAGATCACACAATTTTTGTCGATCGGCACTAGATCGGCTTTTCTGTCGTTTGGGTATCCAGTGTCCGTATTTGAAACCTTGAGATTACCACAACAACCGAGAAGTCGTCAATGTGTCAGAGATGTACATTGTGGCTTGAATTGATCTAAAAGCTACCCGGTAGATTAGGACGCACTAGTATCGCGCCAGAGTGAAATTAACCGTGAAATTGAGACTGAATTCAGAAATTGGAAGTCTCGTTGTGTCACAAATATTATTAGGAACATTGGATTAATTTATGGACTTTAATTGGACTCAATTGAAAGAGAATTGAATGGAATTGAAGAATTTGATGTACAATATTTCATGCCCCGACGGAAAAAGAAATTGCACCCATTGGAATAAGGTTGTGGGAGATTGGAGATAGTGAAGTGTGACATCATGTGATGTCATGGTGGTTGGGGCCAAGTGAGGGAGATTGTGACAAGTGGAGGGTGAGGATTTGCCCTAAAAAAGGTGACCCATCAACATCATCTTCAACCTTTGTCTTGTTTCTGGAAATTGGAGGAGAGAGAGGAGGCCAACCGTGTGACCAGCCCCGACCCCGACACCGCCCCTTCGCCGCCCGCTCGGCCGCTTGCCGTTGCGACGCCGTCGTCGCTGCTCCGCCATTAGCCGGTCCCCTCCTTTCCCCTTCCTCTCTTCCGTTGACTCTCTCTCCCACTTCTTTCCGTTCGTCGCCCAGAAACCAAAGACCAGTGAAGCTAGCAACCGTCGCAACCACTGCCGGAGTCCGTCATCGCCGCACGCCACCGCAACCCTTCGTCCAAGCTGTCACTTGCCCGCACTTGCCCGCACTTGCCCGATGCCCAACTGTCCCCGTCTGTCTCGGTCCGCGTGTTCCAGGAGCTACTGGAGCTCGTCCCCGCTGCTGTGAGCCACCATCGACCTCCCCATCGGCCCGTCCAAGCCACTGTCGGTCTTCCCTTGCTAGTTTCGGTCCCAAGCTAGTCCGTTTCCCCCTCTGTTGGCACCAACGCAGCAGCCAAAAAAATGGGTATCGCAGCGGAGTTTTGGCCCGTTTTGGTTGGCTTCCCGACCCCATATTCTTGGCCCACCTTGAGGAAAGTCAATCCCCACGACGTCCCCGTCGTTTTGGTCCGATCAGTTCGTTAATCGGGTGAATTTAGCTCACTAAACTTCGATTAGAGAGCTAATTATACTTTAGGTGTGCTTAGTTTATGTTAAGTGATATTAGGTGGTTAGTTTAATTTATTTAAGTGTAGATTAGATTAAGGTGGTGTTTTAATTTAAAGTATGTTTAATTAAGGATAAGTAGGTTTATTTTAGAATAAGCCTTGATTGGACATAAATGATTTGTTTTTTATTTAAATAAATATTTCGAAACTATTTAATTATTTAAGAATATATTATTATTCGAAATTATTAAAATATTATTATTTAATTAATTTTCGGAATAAATTTAATTATTTAATAAATTCCGAAAATTTGGTGAGGACCCTAAATTCTCAGAATTTCGCGCTGATTGCTGCTGTGTATTCGGATTTTGAAATTGATGGTTGGATATTATAAATTGAGTGTGGATTGTGAAAAATATGGATATTATTATTTAATTAATTTTTGAAATAAATTTAATTATTTAATAAATTCGAAAATTATTTCGGGACCCTAAATTCTTAGAATTTCGCGTTGATCGCTGTTGTGTGGTCAGATTATGAATTTGATGAGTCGATATTGCAAATTGAGTGTTGATTGTGAAAAATATGGATTTTATTTAGAAAACCCCAAGTGTCGGGTTTTGATACCAAAATTGGATTTTAATGATTATATGAAATAGTGGGGTTTGAAAAAAGTGAGATATTGGCTTTCTAGTTCGAAATTAACGTGCCCCCACACACGTGAATAATTTAGGGAATATTTTTAATATGAAGAAAAATGGCCGGGATCACTATTTTAAGTGGAAGCATTGAGTGAAATGCAAAGTGTCGTGGGGCCGAGTATGATTTCATTGTGTGATAATTAAGAGGAATTGTCTTGGGCTGTTGAGCCGGACTTGCCCCTATATGGGAGACCCACATCAACGGGCTTGGGTCGCAGTTGATTCCGAGCCTATACTCCTTCAGGAACGCCATCGACATAGTGACGAAGCCGCGCTCCAAGGTGGGGAGGCGATGCCTGGCATTAATGTCAGTAGATAGCTGAACTGCGAGTAGGCTATGCCTTTGTGTGGCAGTGAATAACAATTGGAACGCATGCTGAGTGTTATTGATGCGTCGGATTATGGGACGAAATTGTGTGGCACGATATGGGACGTGTCATAACGATTTGGTCTTATAATCAGGACCCCTGTGGTTCTTGGTTATCTGAAAGAGATTGCGTTATGGTTGTTTAAGTTCTTATTACTGCATATGATTGAGTGATATGAACTGTGCTAACCTGCAGGAAGGAACTGAGGCAAGGTAAGTCCTCTGTGTGATGTGGCTAGGCCATCCTCAGGTGTTTTTTCTTTCTAATAGGGGTTTAGGGGGTTGAACTTGCTGAGACAATGTCTCACCCCATTGTGGGCCAAAATTTCAGGATCGTAGATGGCAGAACCCCCGGAGGCTGATCGGTCAGAAGTGGGATCAAAGAACGAGTCCGACTAGTGGCCATAGGACTGTTCCATCTTTTTGGTGGACTGATCCCTTTCTTATTGTATACTGCCCCTTTTTGGCATATATGTAAACTTTGGAGTGAATATCTATGAAAGCATGTTTGTTTATGAATGAGTTGGTTTTTTGCTTTCCTATCCCGTGAGTTTTTGTCAGGGGTTTTATAATACGTTCCGCTTGCGCAATAATAAATGATTGGGGTCGGTGACACTACCTGGGAATGTCACATTTGCATGACCATGGCGGGTTGTTTCTCGTGCTCGGAGTTTCGGGGCGTGACAGTAGTTGTATTAGAAACATGTTCTAAATTTTCTTAAAAAGTCATTTTTCTGAATTAAAATTTTTATTTTCTGTTAATTATGAAAAAAATTTCATTTCACTCTTTTTTTTGAGTGATCCAAATGATTAAAAATGAAGGAAATATTTTTAGACAGTAAGTTTTTGCGAAACAACAGGAATCACTTGAATTAGATTTTTCTAATGTCGAGAAAACACATGGAATCCTTCAGCGATTTTTTTTCCTCCCAAAGATCTCTATTACAAGTGAGGGCTTTTTATTCGGTGGATTTACTTAATGACTGTGATGCGAGTGGCTGAAGAACAATTTGCGTGCATGTCTTGAGAAATTGTAGTAGACAAAAGGATAAGATTCTCAAGTTAGGGTGGTGCGTGTAGTTGCGAGAATGAGAGAAAGAGGCTGGGGCATACGAGAATGGAAACGACGGAGAAAGGAAAGAGCGGAAAAGTGAGCCCTGTAAATGATTTTTTCTCATTTAGTAAAGGGCATTTTTGTCAAAGTACATAAAAGAGTAACTTGAGTCATCCAACTTGTGGCAGAAAAATTACCAAAACAATCCTAAATTTATTGTAATTTTTTCAATTTAATCCTAAACATTTTTTTGGGCCAATTCAATTTTAAACATTTTGTAATTATGCCAATTTAGTCCATTCAGCCAAATTTGGCTAGTCAACGCTGACGTGGATGCTAGTCGACGTTGACTTGTCCAGCCTACGTTGACCTATCAATTTTTTAATAAAATTTTTTTCAATTTTTTATTATTTTTATTTTTATATTTTTTCTTCTCTTTTGGCCGATCGTCAAACTAACTAAAGGCTATGGCTGGCAAGGTTGACCTCGCCAACCATTGATGAGGCCTTGTTGTTGCGGGCGAGGTCGCCCAACTTGCCTAGCCATGGTGAGGCTCGCCCTTGCCATGGCTAGGCAAGCTCAAGCTTGCCTGATGATGGCAAGGTCACCAGATCGCCGAAGAAGAAGAAGAAGAAGAAAGAAAAAAAAAAAAAAATTCAAAAAAATAAATTATTATTAAAGAATTACCACGACATCATCGGATGAATAGTTGGCATCGGTTAGCATCCACGTCAACGCCAATCGACATTCGCATCAATGCTTACCGACCAAATTTGATCCGATGGATTGGACTAACACAATTATAAAAAATTTAGGACTAAATTGGTTTAAAAAAAATAGATTTATGACTAAATTGAAAAAATTGCAAAAGGTTTATGATTGTTTTGATAATTTTCCCAAGTACCATCTACCATCCCCAATTGTTACTCTAAAGTTATGTTTGGTCATACGAATTCTTAATCAGGATAAAACTAAATAGGATAGTATATAAAATCCAAATATTTTACTGTATTTTATCTACTATTTGGTAATTGTAATAATAACGTCAGATTTGATTACATTATATCATGTATGTTGTTTGGTATAAACGACATATTAGTTTAAATGAACAATTTTTTTTTTACAAATGGAGATAATAAAAATCTCTTGCGACACTCTTAGCTACTTTATTTTTATTTACTTTTCTTATTTTATTTTCCTCTTTTTTAATTAATTTATTTTTTATTTTTTTCTTCCCCTTGCATCATTCTCTAATAAAATTTTATTAAATAGTAAACTGCATTGATATACCTAAAATACTAAAATACCTAAATTATGTAATAAATATAAATAGATATTTATATTTATTTATTTAATCTATATTTAAAATGGAATTAAATTTGATTATATAAATTAAAATATGATTAAAGTAAAATAACTAAATTGTTATTTTGAATTTCTTATATTAGAATGAAAATATTATTTATATTCAAATATAATTTTATTTTTGTTAATTTAAGAAATTTGTTATTCGAGAAAAAGTAACTTTCCTATTATGGATATTTAAAATCCTATCCACTTTTATCTTACATTTTCCATAAGATAGTTTTACTTAGTCCATATCCTCCTTATATCCGACCTTATCTTATTTTGAGCAGGCACTAAACACATGATAAAATAAATTTTATCATATCCTAAATTTTATCATAACTACCAAACGTACCATAAAATCACTTTGCCTTCTTTATGGCGGCGAAGAGCGAGCTCAAGGCGATCTTTGATGCCCATGGTGAGGTCTTGCAATCTTGGCCCAAGGTGACCTTTCATCAATGTTGCCACAGTGGTTACCTTGATTTGAGGAGGTCGACTACCATGAATGTTCTCGGATCATCCAAGGCTTCCACAATCTCGATTCGAAGGTTGTTGAGCCTGATGACCTTGGATTAAGGTAGCCCTGGCGATTGCAGGTGCTTGAGATGACAGTGACAAAGTGGCATTCGACGATAGCTTTTAATCTTTGTTGATGCAAGGCCTTTGGACGTTTTACAATTAGGCGGCTAGGGTTTATTGCAATTTCATAGTCGTTCGCTTGGTGTTCTTTCATGGGAGGGTAATTTGGTCCTTTTCATCATGGTATCTTGTCCCGGGATGGAAAATGCTACTTTCAATAATGGAGGGGGAAATGTGGCAACGGAGTGAGGGACGTGGAGAGTAATTGTTATTTACGTAATTAACAATCAAATCTTTCGACAACTATTTTCGCATTGGAAAAAAAAAATGCTAGAATTGGTTTTGCCGAAATATTGACTTTCACGGGAAGAATCTAAGGGGTTCATTGAGTGGAAAAACCCCTGAACATATATAATTAGGTTAGCTCATCAAATATATAGTTGGATTATGCGCACGATATTACTTTAGATATCCACGCCATTAAATGTATACATTTTCTATATACGAGTCATCCCTCCGAACTTTCTCACTCGCATGATACTTGAGATATGAAATTACCGAAGCTTTTGTTTATCTTAAAATGGGCTTGCTCGTAGAAGAAAAGAGAAATTATAAAATCCAACATCCGTGGCTAATGATGACTTTGCAGTTCACCGTCTTTATCGTCACACTGTTTAAAAACTGTTTAGTTCTGAATTTTGGCTTAGTCTCACGACTTTCTTCAATTTTTTTTTCTAATGACGAGCACGTTAAATAAGTTAGTCCGAGCTAAAAAAATACCCCTTAACCATATGGATCAGTTAAGGTAAGATGCGAGCCATAGTCTCATGAATATGGCGCTGCTCAGGTTATTACGAGGCTGCGCATTCATTACTTGATCAAGAGAAGGATGGAATGGAACGTCAGTGCCATGGATTTTACAAGACTGTTTGATGGTTGAGATAAGCAAGAGATGAAAAATATATGAAGTTTTTGAAGTCGTTGTTGTCTACCTCAGAAAGGACCTCCATAAGATACAAAACCCATATCCTATGATCTGGTTTGATGACCATTCTTCATGTCACCGTTTTCACGTTCATGCTCAAAAGATACAACTCAGCTCTTCGAGGCTTCCTCATGCCTAATCCTCATGGCGTCGAGATAAGCTTTGCCCTGAAGCTCACTTGTTAGATAGCCCTTAAGA
Organism: Eucalyptus marginata; assembly: GCA_014182565.1. NCBI lineage: Eukaryota > Viridiplantae > Streptophyta > Magnoliopsida > Myrtales > Myrtaceae > Eucalyptus > Eucalyptus marginata. Next base: position 31,036,903 of record CM024589.1, read on the forward strand.
TGTTCTGCCACCGTTATCCTCCTGAACAATGCTGGGGTCTCCGGGGTGATAAGGCTTTGCATGGGACCAATCTCGGCATCCATTCGTGGACTGAAGAATGTCGCGATAGAGACCCTCTCCTTCACTGCATTCACCGCCGCTCGATGCTCGATGCTCTGGTATATCCCATTCGTTATAATCTGCTTAAGGACAATGAAGAGAACGCTTTGAGTATGAGACGATGAATTATCATGAATGAGTAATTTGATGTTGCAATATTATTACCTCAACAATGTCTCCTACATTGACGATGAAAGCACCAGGGAGAGGTTTCACAGGAACCCACTTCCCATCTTTCCTTATCTGGAGGCCCTCCATTTCGTTGACCTGGAGGAGAATGGTGATCGCGTCGGCATCAGAGTGAGAGTTGAGGCCTATCGCGAGCTCAGGTTGTGGACATGGCGGGTAATAGTTCATCCTCATCCCTTGCAAGCCCTCTTCGAACATCCCCTCGAGGTCCTTTGCCTCTATTCCTAAAGCCTTCGCTATGAGGTAGAGGAGCTTTATGGCTAGGGCTTGCATTTCCTTTGAGTAAGCGTCCAAATCATCTCTACCATGTAGACAATTTCATTCTTTAGGCGATAAGGGAATATTTTGGAGCACGCCCCATACTAAACCCTTAAAAATAAGAAAGTTATTTATATCGCGGTTATATTACATGACATGCTAATGCGATATCGCTTACTTAATTAAAATAATCTTATACTTTATGCATCTTTGTCCACGTGGCATGAACATCACATACTAATTTTATCGTGGTTTTTATGCATGTTTTCCCATGGTAAGAGTGAGGGAGTAAGAGAGAGAACCTAAAGGGAAGTGGGAGTTTGGGAAACAAGTAAGGCTTCCTGAGAGAAGCAGGGAGGGTGTTGATGTAGAAGATGTCAGCCCAATCAAGCTTTTGGTCTTCCGAGAACACAAAGGCCTGTCCAAAGCCGTCCAACTCGCCGTCTCTCTGCCAAAACTTCTTCTTCTCTTCCATTGGCATGTTGAACAGCTCTTCAATCCCCTTCTTCACTTTCTCTAGCAACTTAGGGTGCACTTCATGATTTATCAGCTGACAATTGTTAACACTATCATTCATTATTCACCCAGAAACAGGCATTCCATTAAGATCGAGACAGAGAAAGTTCTGATTTTCTGAATGATGATTAACCAACAAATATTAATTCCAACATAAATTAAGAATATTGCATTAGATTAATCTGTCTTATTAGCAATCTTTACAACAGACCACATCTCCAAATTCATCTAAAGACAGTTTGCGGTAATAATCCCCTTTAACAGCAACATTGCTTTACTTGATCTCAAAGGTACAACTATTAGTCTACTTTTCCTAACACGAGGTCAATGCCTCGTTAACTTACTAAGCAGGGCACGCAAACAACAGATGTTGACTGCCTCAAATTGACTATAATTTAGTTTAATCTAATAAATAAATTGTCATACATGGTCAAATCAGAAACATCGACTTGCTAATGTGGAATTGGTCATTGTTCCCATATATATCCCCATTAAGCGTGAGGAACGCAAATAGATTGTGCAATTTAAGAAAACGTTTAGCAGTATCTACTGGGGATCTTTTCAAAATGGTAATGCCTAAAGTACAAGATTTGATATAAAACTTGATGTTCTACTACCAATATTATGATGTCTAAGTGATAGTACAGGTGATCACCTATGCACCACGCTAAACCACTTTCATCGTCCTATCAAAAGGCAGGCTCATCAATACTGTAGTGAATCTCCTTTGCCCTTCTCCTTGCAATTCTTCCAAAGAAAACCAAATCGTTTTATGTGCCAATCAAGTCTGATTTCTCACACCTTTTACGAAGATTGAATGTTGATTATGTGGTGATCTAACAAAAGCGAAACATGAAATCATGAACTTAGGATGGCACAGAAGTATCCCACTTTATTGACCCCATGAATTCAGCATGCATAGGCTGATGCAGAAACTTAAATGAGGTGAAAAGTGAGTCCGTAGAGCAAAGTGAAGAATTTCCATAGGAAAATCTCATAGACAACCCTAAATGGTGGCTAAAAATTGTACATCTAGCCGTCCCTACTTGGGTTAACCGTCAGTCTCTTGGGTTAACCGTCCCCTGCAAATCCATTTGAATGACTTGGATCGACCTGTGTAACGATATTGAAAGCCCACATGTAGTAAAAGTACTTAGGACATCATGTGGAATTTCAACCTATTTCAATCGAAGAACTCCCTTTTTTTGTCCGACACTTTCTCGAACACTTTGTACATGAAAGTTGTTTTGTACCTGAAAGAAGCCCCAGTCTTTGCACGCATGGTGCAGCTTCTCGAGCTCTGGCTTTGCAACTTCCTCCAAAACCAACCTCGCCAAGTCAATCACGGGGACTTGAGACAAGCCGGAGCAAGCATCCGTGATCACAGGAGATTCTTGATCATCACGGATGTATCTCTTCGGGACTGTGGTCGGGTTCTCCTTCAGTATGTCCTGAACACACGGCACGAGAAGCGACCTCTCTCGTGTGTTTACCTGTGTCTCCATCGATAAAAATCCAGAGGATGAGAAATCACGGAGACTGATGATTTCTTTGCTCTGAATGATGAGCTTAGTATGCTAACAAGAGAGGAAAGTGGGAGAGCCTGTAGCGTTTGAGCTAGAGGGATGAATCTTTCTTTTTAATCAGGGGGCCAACATTTATAAAAGGACTTTTCATAACGAATAGGAAGTGTCCAACGAGCGTAGTGTCCGTAGTGTCCTCCAAGGGTAATGGTCCTTCAGAAAATGTTGTTTCTCCTAATGAATTATTGAAAACATATTTAAATATCTATATATGATTGATTACTTTGGATAGATACCATATTATATCGTAATATATTATCTTTACGAAATTATTTGCGAAAAAATACTCACTCTTGAACTGTCAATATATTTAGAAATATTTCATCCGCGATATTTAAGTGTAAGTTGAACATCTTCTACTCTTAGCACCCTAGGATTGGTACAAATGATTGGAATGTCTATTGATTTCGAACTCAGGAGATGCATATGAGTTTGTGAGAATGTTGAACATGTTTGATAGAATGAATCAACGTACTCAGTGTATTCGAGAGAAAAATAACTTTGGAATAGAAGAGTTTGCTGTTAAAGAAATAAAACAGACGAATGAAGAAGTTGGTGATAGTAGAAAAGCTGAACCTGAGGAAGTTAATGAGGCAGAGGAAGCTGAAGCAGAGGAAGGTCGCAAACTTCTAAACAAGGCTCAAAGTAGAAAAGAAGATGAGCTGGCGATCCTGAGTTGAACTAATGAGCTGGCGATCCATGACATCAAAACCCGTAACACGAAGCGATCAAGCTAACGAAGGAGCTACACAACCAGAGGAAATGCACGTGTCTCTCATATTAGCTATTCTGTTGTAACAGTTCTATAACAGAAAATTGTTAAACAAGTGTTGAGTATAAAAGGATAAGCAAAGTAGAGAAGAGTTAGGTCAGTTCATTGTTTTTCTTCTTTGTTTTTCTTGGTTCTTCTTGAGATTTCTCTCTTCTACTTCTGTATTTGATGATAGTTGAAATTGATGTAAAAAGATGAACCAGAAGATTCATAGAAGAAATCAGAGCTGAGGTTTTTCCATTGATTGTTCAGGTCATGTTCTATCTTCACTTTCTTCTCATGGTATCAGAGCATAAATCCTGGGAATGATAGATCTGCTGTGTTCTTACTGCAAGATATTATAAAGATCTTGTTAGCTTACTTTCAAAGTTTACTGGATTGTTTCTTCGATTCTTCAAGAGATGACAACTAGAGTGCAGAAGTACTCTTTTCCTATTCATGTGAATATAGCTAACTTCGTCACCATCAAGCTGAATGAAGAAAATTTCCTGTTATGGTAAGCCCAATTTAACAGATTTCTGAAAAGCCAAGATCTGATTGGTTTTACTAATGGTGAAACATTACCTCCTACTCAAATGATACGGGCGAGACGGGAGAAGTGATGAATCCCGATCACTTGGATTGGATAAAAACCGATCAGCTTATATCATCCGGGATAAGTGGTGCAAAGTATCAGAAAATATTCTAAGTCTGATAATTGGCTTAGAAACCTCTTTCGAAGTATGGCAGGCTCTTATAAATAGATTTACACAGAAGTCTGTTGCAAAGGAATTTGAGTTAAGAGGAAAATTGCAGGCTTGCAAGAAAAGAAACAGATCATTAAGTGAATATCTTCGAGAATTCAAAACCATCTATGATCAATTAAATGCAATTGGAAAGCCTGTTGATGATATAACTTGAGAATGTTTGGCATACTTGAAGGGTTAGGTTCTGAATATGAAACTTTCGGGACAACCATGTATTGCCTTAAACCCCAGCCAGTATGATGAGGTTATTTCACAACTTGAGAGATTTGAAACCAGATTGCAAACATATTCTGTGAACGAGTATAATGCTAACCTGGCTTATTATGGGCAAAGAAGAACCGGAACAAATCTGCAGAAATTCAATCCCAGAAATCAAGGAGAAAATATTCAGAGGGGATTTAGCTATGGCAGAGGTCAGTCTCTCAATAGAAGGGACTATGGAAATAATTTTACGAAGGGGAAGGAATCAACAAAATAAAATGAATAACCTGAATTCAACTCAAGAAGGTCGGGTTAATAAGGATAACCGGGTCTAACTATGGACAAGGATTTAGACCATATTCAAACCCTTCACAGAGATATCAAAGTGTTAAGTCTTATCCACCACAAAGTTCAGATGGTGGTAGACAAACACAGACTACAAAGCCTATAAGTAATGGTCCTCTGCAATGCCAGATCTGTAAGAAATCAGGTCATACGGCACTCAGATGTTGGTATAGGTTTGATAACTCGTACCAGGCAGATGAAATACCAACTGCATTGGCAGCTGTGCACATTGAAGAACCCTATGGTTCAGAATGGTATCCGCACACGGGGCTACTTCACATGTTACCTCGTAACGGTATGATTCGAAACTACAATGCATATAGTGGTAATGACACTGTCATGATAGGAGATGGATCTCATTTGTCAATCTCATGCATTGGTAATGGAACATTGAATACAGAAAATAGCAAATTACCTCCGAATGATGTATTAATAGTTCCTGCAATCAAAAAGAATCTTCTATCTGTATCAAAACTAACAGATGATTATCCCTGCTCTTTTATTTTTGATAAGCATGGGGTATATATGAAGGACAATTACAATCATACAATAGTGAAGCTAGGAAGGAAGGTCAAGGGGCTATACCAGGTGGAACCTAAAGTAGGAGAAGTCTTCTTCACCCAGACTCAACAGGAAGTAGGAGAAGATGTCTGGCATCAAAGACTTGCTCATACAAATCTAAAAACAATGAAGATTTTACAGAAACAAAATCTCATTCAGTATAGTTCTAAAGTTCAGAATATATGTAGCAGCTGTCAAATTGCTAAGAGCTCAGCTCTAGTTTTTCCTTTCTCAGACCATATTTCTAATGTTCCATTAGAAAGAATACATTGCGATGTATGGGGACCATCACCAATTCAATCTGTTCAGAAATTCTCTTACTATGTCATTTTTGTGGATGATTTTTCTCGATTCAACTGGATATATCCAATGAGACAAAAGTCAGAAGTTTATGATGTGTTCATTATGTTTCAAAGATTTATAGAAAATCAGCTTGATCACAAGATCAAAGTCTTCCAGAGTGATGGAGGAGGAGAGTTCACTAGTAATAAATTTCAGAACCATCTACAAAAGTGTGGAATTAAGCAGAATATCTCTTGTCCTCATACACCAGAGCAAAATGGTGTCTCTGAGAGGAAACATCGACATGTGATTGAATTGGGACTAGCAATGATGTATCATGCTAAAGTACCATTGAGATACTGGGTAGATGCCTTCAAAACAGCAGTTTATGTTATCAATCTCCTTCCTATAACAAAACTGCATATGCATTCACCCTATTATAAGCTCTATAATAAGACACCAGGTTATTCTCATCTTCGAATCTTTGGATCAGCTTGTTATCCATGTCTCAGGCACTACACACATCATAAATTTGATCCAAGATCTCTTACATGTATCTTTCTTGGATATAGTGAGAAACATAAAGGATACAGGTGTCTCTTGCCTACTAATGGGAGAGTCTACATCAGTCGACATGTCATATTTGATGAGAAAGTCTTCCCTTTTGCTCATATAGTAAATACTGAGTATCAACAGGGATCTGAACTATACAAACAGTGGATAAGAGGAGTACTATCTTCTACTTCCAACTCTAACTCTACTAATCAGGCTCAGTCACAAGACAATATATCAAGGGAATATTTGCAGCATACCAGATTAACTCCAATACCTCCAGAAATACAGGACAATGAGATCAGTACAGTTAATCCTACAGATATATCACAAATGCATATAGTACCTGATGCTGAGATGCAGATTGATAATGCTCCCAGTGTGATTAATTCTCATTAGAGATCTCCAAGCATTGAGGAACAAATGCCTACAAATCAAGAGCCTGTTTCAACATCAAATGCTAATGCAGGACAAATACAAATAAGTTCTGAAACAGGAAATATACAAGGTACTTCTTCAACTCATCTTATGCAGACTAGACTTCGGTCTGGAATTGTTAAAGCAAATCCTAAATATGCATGTCTAGTTGAGTATCAGATTCCTGTGGAACCAAAATCAGTAAAGTCTGCATTAGCAGACAGAGGATGGCACCAAGCAATGAAAGAAGAAATGGATGCCTTATATCAAAACAGAACTTGGGAATTGGTTCCTAGAAATGATCACATGAATGTAATTGGTTGCAAATGGGTGTTTAAGACAAAACTTGCACCTGATGGGAGCTTAGATAGACTCAAAGCTAGACTTGTAGCTAAAGGCTTCCATCAAGAAGAAGGTCTTGATTTCACAGAAACCTTCAATCCTGTAGTGAAGCATGCAACAATTCGAATAATCCTATCAGTAGCTATGATGAAACAGTGGAAAATTCATCAACTAGATGTCAAAAATGCCTTCTTACATGGAACTTTAAGTGAAACAGTGTATATGGAGCAACCTCCAGGGTTTAAAGAATCACAAAAGCCTCACCATATTTGTCTTCTTCGAAAGTCACTTTATGGACTTCGACAAGCTCCTCGAGCTTGGTTTGATCGGTTTAGCAGCTTTCTGCTAGAATATGGATTCTTCTGCAGTTCCACTGATCCTTCCCTATTCATCCTCCATACTGAAACAGAAACTATTCTCTTATTACTGTATGTAGATGATATTATTCTAACTGGAAGCTCATCTCAAATGCTTTCTAGTCTCATTACTTCTCTGAGTACTCATTTTCATATGAAGGATCTAGGCTTCTTACACTATTTCCTTGGCATTGAAGCTAAACGAACCTCCGATTCTCTATTTCTTTGCCAAACTAAATATGCCTTAGACCTCCTTACTCGAGCTCATATGCTAGAATCCAAACCAATTTCAACTCCCCTTTCATTAAAACCACCTATTTCGATTAATGATTCTATACCTTTGAACAATCCTACTGAGTACAGAAGCCTAGTTGGAGGTTTGCAATACCTCACATTAACCAGACCAGACATTGCTTATGCCACAAATATACTCTGCCAGAAAATGCAACAACCCACAATTGCAGACTTCAACAGGTTAAAAAGGGTCTTGCGATATATAAAAGGTACTATAAAGCTTGGATTATTCATTCATTCTCAAAGTACCATGCATCTCTATGGTTACTTAGATGCAGACTGGGCAGGGTGTGCAGAAACCAGAAGATCAACAACTGGTTTCTGCACATATCTTGGATCCAATCTTATATCCTGGGCAGCAAAGAAACAGCCCACAGTGAGCAGATCCTCCACTGAAGCTGAATACCGTGCTCTTGCATCAACCACTGCTGATCTCACTTGGATCAGTTTTGTATTACGTGATATAGGTTGTTCCCTTACTCCTCCTATTCATCTGTACTGTGACAATAAATCAGCAATATCTCTTACTCTGAATCCTGTCTTACACGCTCGAACCAAACATATTGAAGTGGACTTTCACTTCGTTCGAGAAAAGGTATCCTCAGGATCATTACATGTCAGATACATTCCCAGCTCTTGCCAATTAGCTGATATCTTTACAAAACCACTATCAAGGAGAGCACATTCTTTTATGCGAATCAAATTGGGAATCTGTGCTCTATCTATTCCCAATTTGAGGGGGGATGTTAAAGAAATAAAACAGACGAATGAAGAAGTTGGTGATAGTAGAAAAGCTGAACCTGAGGAAGTTAATGAGGCAGAGGAAGCTGAAGCAAAGGAAGGTCGCAAACTTCTAAACAAGGCTCAAAGTAGAAAAGAAGATGAGCTGGCGATCCTGAGTTGAACTGATGAGCTGGCGATCCATGACATCAAAACCTGTAACACAGAAGCTGATCAAGCTAACTGAAGGAGCTACACAACCAGAGGAAATGCACGTGTCTCTCATATTAGCTATTCTGTTGTAACAGTTCTATAACAGAAAATTGTTAAACAAGTGTTGAGTATAAAAGGATAAGCAAAGTAGAGAAGAGTTAGGTCAGTTCATTGTTTTTCTTCTTCTGTTTTTCTTGGTTCTTCTTGAGATTTCTCTCTTCTACTTCTGTATTCGATGATAGTTGAAATTGATGTAAAAAGATGAACCAGAAGATTCAGAGAAGAAATCAGAGCTGAGGTTTTTCCATTGATTGTTCAGGTCATGTTCTATCTTCACTTTCTTCTCATTTGCCACCAAAGCATAATTGGATTATTTTACTAGCCATGATAATTAACTTCCATGAAAGATTTGGGTAGACAATTGAATTATTCACTCACTTGAGAATAATTTTCGTGTATTGTCAACTCCAAATCTGAATTCTTCATTTGAGAGTGCACCTCTTTTTATAGACAGACCAGGTCATATGAGCTAGGAATCATTCAAACTAGGAAACTACTCATATTAGAAAACTTATTTAAGCAGAAAAACCACCTCAAATTAAGACATCTACTTAAGGTAGGAAATCAACTTTAAACCGAGAAATTCATTCGAGTTGGGAAACAACTCTCCAACGTTGGCCCCGCCAAATAAGCCTTTACAATTTATTATGGTCGAAATCTCCCTTTGCTTGCCTAAAATCAAATTAGGCTTGGTTAATTGACGAGACTTGAGTTGGGTTTGTGAATTGATTGTCTTCAATGAAAATCTGATGCTCTCGCATCACCTACCCCATGTCGATGGAGATATGACATGAACTACCCCATGTCGATGGAGATATGACATGAAATTTGATTGTCCTGGTTGTCTAGTACCGATGTGGTCGCGTAGTTCCAACCACAAATCTAGTTGTGGTTGTGGCTGCCGCCGCGTTGCTACAAAAGCAAATGGGGGAAATAAATGGTCCTTTATGATCTTCAAGAAGTTTTATTAACTTTTAAACATGGGATGAGAAAAAAAAAATCTATCATATCCTCAATTATTAGGGAAATTTTCAACCAAAAAGAAAAGGCATGAATTAGGTTCTTTTTCTAGAAATGGCGTCTTAAGTGAATTTTATTTCAAATAAGGACTTGAAGTTATTCTTTAATTTCAAATAAAGGTCTAATCGAGTATGTGCATCTCCCCTGTCACTGATAAAAGGCATGATGGGGGCATTTTTGGTATTTCTGTTTCTTGTCTTTTTGTTTTTCTCTTTCATCTTGTTCTTTGTTTATTGTTTTTCTCCTTTTCTTCCTTTTGTTCGTTCTTTTTAATGTGGCTGGCAAGGTCCTCACCCAGATCCAATTGAGGTCATTGTGGCCGTAGGCGAGGCTGGCTCAGATTAGGGTAAGGTGGCCTCACTCAGACCATCACGGTGCCTCGCCTTCATCCATTGTCATGTCCGCAACCGATCTCCCATGTTAGAGCTCACTTAATTACTCATCTGAATTCGCAGATGCCCTCTCTTTTTGAATCAAGCTCGCCTTGTGAAGTTGAATCGAGTTTTGGGCGCAAAATCAACTCCTGCTTGTCTAGCTATGGTGGAAACCGTAGGCCTGGCCACATGAGATCAGCAAATTTAAGAACTAGTTAACCATCTCTCTCATTGCACGCAAGGTATGTGATATTATATGAGTTATGTTCCGTGACCATCACTTGGGTTTGTTTACCACTATATGGAGGAAATACCAAAGAGTGCGTGTAAATAATTACACTTATTATAATTAGGTCAACCACCGGTCGGTACAATTTATAATTGTGATTCGTAGAACTTGTGCAGCAAAACACATTATTCGTGTGCAAATATATAAAACCACACAACTTGAGCAAAGCATGCGCATCCCAATTTGATTCCTAATTTGGTCCTAGTCTTGTTACTCCCCTCCGTTATGACCAAGTTGTCTAAAAGAGATGGTGACAGGGATGGAGAAGCACGGGATCTCCAATTAGTTTATTTAATTGAAGGCTGAGGCCTCAATCATCTTGAGTTTTTGATCGTTCAACATTTCTCTCCTTAAAGACTAATTCCGTAGCTTTTAGAACCACGATTACGTGAGTTTGTCCTTTTATAACAACTGATTTTGTTGGGCCAAGTATTAAAAAAAGTTCTAAACCTATTACATTTAATATCAATTCAGTCTTAAATTTTTTAATTGTGGTAATTTTTTTTGTTAAATCATCGTGTCAATTGAGTCCTAAAACTTTTGATGATTTACCAATGTTGTTTATCTAGTAAATTTTAGTCAGAAATCACCAACATCGTTGTCGGCCGTCTCATGTAGCATGACTAAAAATAACATGGACAATTTACAATTTGTTGAATTTTTATTATTTTTTTTTTTTGTTGCTTCTTTTCTTTTTCTTATTTTCTTTTTTCTCTTCCTTTTTTTTTTTTTTCTTTTGGCAATTGTGGGCTGATAAGGTCTAAGCGAGGGCCTCCGCCCCAAAGGTTCGGGCCTCCGTGCCCTCGTTGGCCATAAGGAAGGGTGTAAGATCCTTGCCTAGATTTAGGAGAGGGCCACAACCATCGTGTGGCCTAGAGTTGTATAAAGAACAAAGAAAGAAAAGAAAATAATAATAATAAAATAAGAAAAATTTCAGAAAAATATAAAAAAATTTGTAAAATTATATTGGTCATATCATGTAGGATGACTGGTGTCCATATTAGCAATTACAGCCAAAATTGGTTAGATGGACTATATTAGCAAATTATCAAAAGATTTATGATTCAATTAACATAAGGTTTAGGATTGAATTTGTATAGATACAACATGTTTAGGACTTTTTTTATTACTTATTCTGATTTTGTGACTAAAAATTTTGGAGATAATATTTTCAGAAAAAAAAAATTAAGCAAAGTAAGATAGCTTTTGAGGTCGTCAAAACTCCTTGAATGTCTTCTGAGGGGGAAGAGAAAAGGGCCGGGGGGGAGGGGGGAGGGTAAAGATATTGGGTTCCACTAGGATATTTTCGTTATCATTATTTTGGGTTAATTGAACAAAAAAACCTGAACTTTATTCCGTGGGACATAGATATCTCAATTTTTTTTTTTTTTTATCTTATCAAAACCCAAAATTTGTAATAAAGATCTAAAAAGTACCTCAAAGTTCCTTTCGATAGGCATGTGTTGTCAACGTCACGGAGGATTTTAAATGGATATTATGGCTCAAATAGTGATTCTAAAGTATTTTTTGAGCATTCATACAAATTTATGGTATTGTTTAGATGGAGAAAAAGTTTGGCAAAATAGTGTCCACAGGAAAATACTTAGAATTTTAGGTAGGATTTTCCTCTATACTTGCCGTGGCTAAAGCCAATTTAAATGTGTCAGAAGCATTGCCATACGTCCATGTACTTAACTGTTTGTCTAGGTTTTCTTCCACGTCAAACTTAAGTCATCTTTTTGAGGGAATTAGAAATGGACACTTTTAATTAATTCTTTCTTGGAGGAATAATTTTAAACTCGTGCATGTTTCCCTTGTACTGCTAAGCTACTTTTTTTTCCCTGTACATTTTCATAATGAATTAATTAAAAGAATATCAGCCCCTCTAGTAGGACGGGGAAACTAAATATTCAAGATTACTTTCGTTTTTACGTATACTGATTCTTTTCCATAATTGAAATAAATATTTTTCTATTCTTTCAATAATTGAAATCTAAAGTTCATTCAAAATATAGAAAAAGAAATTAGAGAAGGACAAAGTTCGTTATTACACTGTAAGAACAATCAAATAATTCCAGAAAATGTAGTTTTTAGTGGGTCATGGGTACAATTTTTTTCTTTTACTTTTTTATCCTTTTTCTTTTGCCACCTTTTGGGCTTTCTCTTTAAAATTAAACCGCATCATAATTGGTAGAGATATTTATCTTTTGTGATTGATTATAATTGATTCTTTTTAATATTGTAATATTTTATTACTTTAAATAGTTGTCTAGAGTAGCATATAAATAGGCTCTTGTATCATCAGTATTAAATATACAGAAATATACATCAATTATTTTTTCCACTTTATTTTATCATAATTCTAACATGGTATTAGAGCCAAGTTTACCAAGTAATGGCAATATTGTCGCAGCTGTGTCGGTATCCTTCACCAAATTGTCGCTTGTGATTGCTACCCAGATAGTTTCATTGCTTAATTCGAAATTATAACACGACCATTAGATTCGTCCTTCTCAAATGAGTTAAACCCTGAAAATTCATCACCAATTGATTTGGAGAAAAGCCGCATGCGCCACCACGCTTGGCCCCTCTACAGGACCATCAACACCATCAACTATAAGTGAGACTTTCGAAGTCAATACTTAAAATTTTCAGCTAAAACCACCGTAAACAGGTTCTACATTCTTCGGTGAGTCCAGAACAGTAACAAATGTCATCGGAAAGTCTCCCACGCGCCCTCACGCGCCATCTTCTGTGCGGGAGATCCACGCGCCCCAGCCTTGCACGTGATCCATCATGTCCGTCGAGTAGTGATGTCATCATCCACGTCATCACGTGTCAGCACCATTTTCACGCCCCGATCCTCCGAGCACGTGTCCATCCCTCCTTGGTGGTCGATTAATTATTGACGTCCCAGGACGCATCGCCGACCCATTCATTTTAATGCGCATGCGGAAGCGAATTACTAATCCCCTGATAATAACAAGATTGGATAGAAAAGTAGGGCCACAAATTTCAAATCAACGCTTTATTAAAAATTACAATCTGGTTTACAAATAGAGGTCAACTCTAGGGTCTAAGTACATGACGTCTATCTTCCAAAAAGAACTTATGAGCCATCCATACTCCTGACCCTTTCACCCCAAGCTTCGGGTTCTTCGCTCTAGGGACCTGAAAATTGTTATATAATAACCAGTGAGACGATGTCTCAGCAAGTTCACCCCCTAAGACCCGATTATGAAGAAAATAAGCCCTGAGGGCTACCTAAACACAATCACAAGTCGGAGGACTTACCTTAGCCTCGATTTCCTTTTTGTAAGTCAATATAATTTATAATTCATCGAATCACATCAATGAATCAATTCATCACATCGGATCGAATCATCGATCAATCAACTCAGTCGATTCCATGTCATTAAAACCATTCCCTAGTCATCTCAATCAATACTATCTATAAGTCCGACCATAATCCAGGACTGCTCCCTCTAAACTGATATATATATATATAGTATAGCTCACCAGAAGTTGCCTCATATATAGAGATAGTACATTAAATATGCTCACCAGAAGCTGCCAGATCCATTGATTTGCTATTTTAACATGCTCACCAAAAGCTGCCGATCCATTGATCCGATATGCTAATTATGCTCACCAGAAGCTGCCAGATCCACTGATATGCTCTTTTAAATCAAATCACCGATTTTATCTTTCCCGATAAAGATAATTGTGTGTGGGTACACAGTCGGCCTTAGCCAAAATATAGTAATTTCACTTTTGAACATCCCACTAATTTCAACAGTCCACAAATTCATTTTTTGCGCTATAAACCGACGCTCGGTGATTTTCCAATTAATTACTGAAATTAATTAATTTTAGGATAATTTCCCAAAATCACAAATCATACACAATTAACACAAATTAGAATTCAATTAAATAAATAGATCACACCATTGCAGTCGACATAAAATTCCAGCCATCGGCTCTCCCAGTCTAATTTCCAGAAAAAAATAATTAATTAAATAATTACGGAAAATAATTATTAAATGCAGAAAATGCATACTTAGGCCCGTAAAGCCTAATTATATGCCGGAACTGGCCCGGAAAAATTCCAAGACTCGTTAAATAAATACTAGAGCCTATTTACTCGCTAATTGCACTAAACTAACCACCTAACATGCATTGGTAATAAATCGATTCACTAATCTATTCTAACTAACCACCTAATCCTAGCTTTGTCTAAACTAAACAACCCTTAAGCATCATTAACCTACTAAGTGAGGATTAGTGAGTTAAACTCACTTGATTTGTGATCCAGTCGGATCAAAACGACGGGGGCGCGGCGAGGAATGACAACCTCCAAAGCGGGACTGCCAACGGGGGCCTGGATCGGGTCGAAATCGGCCACACAACTCCACGGCAGGGCTGTCCTTTCTGGATTTGAACGTGGCTGAACGGGCACGGCTGAACGGCAAGGTTGAACTGACTTCACAGGCTGCTCAAAGTGGTGCCGAGCTGGAATGAAAACGCGGGCTGAGGACTCTGGTTCATGCAAGGCAGTGGGCGGTTGCTACTTCCGTGGAGATGGGGCGGTCTTGCAGATGAAGGAGGAGACTATCGCGGGCTGGCTTCTTCAGTGGAGTCGCTGGAGTTGACGCAGCAGTCAACAAATGACTGAGGGAGGTAAGCTGGCGGTCAAGATGGGGCAAAGAGGTGGACGTGTGTGAACGGTGTGCTGGCGTGGGGCTGTAGGACACGCGGCAGAGAGGAAATTTGGTGATGGAGCTCGGTGGGGTTTGCAAAGGAATGTGCAGAGAATGAAAGCAAAATAAGAAACAGAAGGGGAGTCAGGCTCGAAGAAGGGAAGGCGGTGAAGGATGGGCAGCTGACCAAGCGTGCGAGAGAAGTTTGAGAGGAGGGGGGCCCAAGGTCTAACAAATATCTTCAATTAGTTAATGCTTGGTCCTCCTAGGCCTTCATGTAAATCCTTAATGTCTCCCATAATACTTTCTTGAAGAAATTCTCATAATTAAGCCAAATTGAAGCCAAAATTCCAGCCCTCATATTAGCATCCGAATTTCTTCAATTTTGATCTTCAATTTCTTCATCAATTTTCCCAATTTGAAGTCCAATTTTGTTGAAGAAAAAGCCCATATCATTTCTACAAGTGCCCATCGCCAAATAGCTTTGCTCGGAAGTCAAAACTCCCCTTAATTCAGCCAATCCGAATTTCCGTTTGTTTTCCAAAACGTCCGTATCGATTTTCTGTAAAAATCTTGGAATCGCCGAAAAATCTTTGGAGGATGAGTCGACGTTTCTAAAATGACTCATGACATGACAGAACTTTCAATTTCTGTAATTCGGGTTCAAATTCACGGTTAATTTCAATCAGACACGATTTTAGCGTGACCTAACCTATCGGGTAACTTTTAGGAATTTTTAGTGCAATTGACCCATGGTCGATTTTCTTCGAGCCACACGTACCTCTTCGACACATTGGCGACTCTCCTTAAGGTTTCAAATACGAACACAGGGCACCAAAACGACAGAAAAATCAATCTAATGCTGATCGACGAGAATTTTGCAAATTAGTGGAATCACCTACGTTTAGCCACACATCTCAGTCAAACCGACCTATCTTCAATCTCTGATAGGTTTTCAATTGTGCCGTAATGACCCTTGCAGACCAGCACGGTCGAGTAGTCGATTCCTAGTCGAATTCTCTAGTCTATTACGTTAAAATCCCTTAACAGCTTCACCTGATAGTCTAGTTATCTCATGAGTGGTCATCTCAGAGAAAAACATTATAGTCGCGTCGATGAAAGGCCTAACTTATCCAATCGAAATTAGAAGTGAATTTTCAGGATGTCACAACCATGTCATCCTCCGTTGCTGACCACCGTTGACCGTCGCTGACCGATGTTGACCTGACCGGTTCGGCTTGATTTCGACCGATTCGCTTAGTTTTACAACCAATTCAACCAGATTCCAACCGGCTCGCTTGGTTTTTCAACCGATTCAACCATATTCCAATTGGTTCGCTTGGTTTTCCAACTGGTTTAGCCATATTCTGATCAAATCTCAAGGTTTTTCGACTAGTTCAACTAGATTTCAATTAGTTCTCAGGGTTTTATGAACGGTTCAGTCCAATTCCAACCGGTTCTCAGGGTTTCTAGATTGGTTCGGCCTTCGACCTGTTCTCAAGCTTTTCTAACCAATTCAGCCTGATTTCGATCGGTTCTTGGCATTTCTAAACTGGTTCTTGAGGTATTTCAACATCCTCAATCTATTTTCTACCTTATTTTCTCCATATTAGCTTTATAGATATTAGTTTTCTGCAAATTCATTATAGAATTTGCTGAGTTTACTAGTATATTGCATACCATTGAGAACTTAGAAGTCTCAATGCCTATTCAGACCATCCTGAGTGGATCAAACTATATATTATGGGCTCAAGAAATATCAAGTTTTCTAACGGGATGTAAGCTTTGGTGTCATGTCACTAGAAGTATTTGCGAGCCTAGTCAAGCCGTTGAAGAAGATGATGATACATTTGTCAAACGTTTAGAGGAGTAAGAGAGCAAGAATAACTAGATACTCATGTGGTTTTGAAACACTTCAATTTCATCTACCAAATTTTAGTTCGGTCACCTAAATACAGCAAAGGAAGCCTGGGATCTTCTTGCTAGTCGTTATTCCACATTAGACATTGCTCATTAATATCAACTGTTATGGAACTTACATTGCATGCGTCAAGAGACAAGTTAGTCTATTGATGACTTTTTTTTTTTTCTATGCATGCTATATGGGATAAGCTAGCCTTATCTGAACCAACATGGGATTCGACTATTGATACTTGTAAGTTTGCTGAATATTGTGATCGTATAGGAGTTATGCAATTTCTAATGGCTCTCAATGATGAGTATGAACTTGTATGAGCCTCAGTTTTGCATTGGGATCCTTTACCTCATCTTGAGGTAGTTGTCCTGGAACTATTAACTGAGGAAACTCGACTTGCAACTTTAAAGGCACAACATGCTACTCCACTAGTCTCCACTCCTACAGATGCAATGCTTACCACTTCTGGCTCATCCTCATCACGCAAGCCTTATTGTATGCACCGTCGTCGATCTAGTCATCGTGCATCTAACTGTTATCAGCTACAATCTAAGCAACCTACTAGAACAAACAATCGATCCCAATTTAGAGGTCCGCCTGCACGCCGCCCATCTGTTGTTGCTTTTGCCATAGAGAATTCCTCTAACAATTCGTCTATCACACTATCATTAGATGATCTTCAATCCACAGTTCATTCCATTTTCGAGAAACTGGTACTTCTAGCTCTTCTGCTTTATCAGTCACTCCAGGTATTCTTAACTTATGGTTCTTGGATTCTACGTGTTGTAATCACATAACATCCAATTCCAATTTATTCAAGTCAAAATCGTACACCTTACAAACACCTATTATTCACACAGTTGATAACTTTCAGATGATAGTTCATCATACAAGGAACGTTTCAATGTCCACCTTGTCCTTACCTGATACGTTTATGGTTCCTAGACTCTCATTAAACTTGATATCTTTGGGTCAGCTATGTGAGCTTGGTTTTGATATTCATTTCTCTTTGAATGGTTGTCGTGTGCAAGATCCATGGAAGGGATAGACAATTGGGACAGGCTGTTCAGTGGGATGGTTGTTTGAGCTGATTTCATTAAAGCTTCCCAACTCCTTTACTAGTTGTGTTGCCATAGTATCATCTAAAACTTGACATTCTCGTTTGGGTCATCTTTTTTTTTTTTTTTCTCGATTAAGTCCTTTACTTTTAAGTGGTTGTCTAGGTTTTGTTGACAATAAAACCTTTGATTGTCTGTCTAGTCAATTAGGAAAATATCTTGCTTTACCGTTCAATTTAGTGAATTTGTCTCTTATGCTCCCTTTGATCTAATTCATTCGGATATTTGGGGACAATCTCCTACTCCCGCCATGGGAGGTTTTCGTTATTTTGTGATCTTTGTTGATGATTATTCATGGTATAAATGGCTTTATCTTATGAAAAATCGATCTAAACTTACTCATATCTATGGTAATTTTGTTGCCATGATTAAAACACAATTTTCTTGAGATCAAGGTTTTTCGTATTGATAATGCCATGAAATATAAGGACAGAGAGTTCCTTAAAATTCTTTCTCAAAACGATACCATTATTCATTGTTCTTGTCCAGGAACTTCCCAACAAAATGGTCGAGCAAAGCGCAAACACAAGCATATCTAAGATATTGTATGCACTCTTTTAATCTCAACATCTTATCCAAAACAGTTTTGGGGGGAGGCCTATCATAATACTGTATACACTATTAATCGTCTTCCATCAATTACCATAGGTAACATTTCTCCATACGAGCGCTTGTATCACAATGTTCCTAATTACAGTCTACCTCAAGTATATGGTAGTGCATGTTTTGTACATCTTCTTCCAAATGAACGCACGAGGTTAGAACCTCATGCATGTCTCTGTTGTTTCCTTGGATATGGCATTGAGCATAAATGATATAGATGTTGGGACCCTGCCTCCTATTGACTTTGTGTGTCTTGTCACCTTCTGGGACCATAAAGAGTTCTCATCTTTACGTTCTTTTGCATCTTCTCCCATTGTTCCAACTATTCGCTTCTTCACCAATCCTTCTACCGTTCTGTTTCGTAAAGATGACACTCCTGCATCTTCTTCTTTAGAATTGTCCTCTCCTAATCTTGATGCAGGTTTCTTTGAAAATCACACTACGACAGCTCCTGATATGTTTGTGCCATCCGTGGATCCATCACCTTTGGATGTTCCTTCTTCTCATGTCCGTTGTTCCACTCGTGTAAGTCAACCTTTTGTTCGGCTCCGTGATTATCATTTTTATTCTACAATTTCCTCTTTTCACGAGCCTCGCACATATATAGAAACTCATACTAATCCTCTTTGGCAACAAGCAATGGCAGATGAGTTGCAAGTATTAGAAAACTTTCATACTTGGGATTTGGTTGATTTGCCTCCTAAAAAGTCGGCTATAGGTTGTAAATGAGTGTACAAAATCAAAACTAAGGTAGATGGTAAAGTGGAACACTACAAAGCTTGACTAGTAGCAAAAGGCTTTACCTAGGAGTATGACATTGATTATGACAAGATGTTTGCTTCAGTTGCACATCTTACTTCTGTTCGTAGCCTCCTTGCTATCGCCGCTATTAAGCAATGGCCTCTATTTCAAATTGATGCAAAAAATGCATTCCTTAATGGAGATCTCGCTGAAGAAGTGTATATGGAGCCACCTCCTGGATATACCCATACTCTTGGTAAAGTGTGTCGTCTACGCCGAGCATTATATGGACTAAAGTAGGCTCCTCATGCATGGTATTCCAAATTTAGTTCTACCATGGAATGCCTTGGATCTGTGTACAATCCTTATGATAATGCTCTATTACTAGGGATGATCACAATGGCATTACAAAACTACAACAGTATTTGAGTCAATAGTTTGAAATGAAATATCTTGGAAGGCTCGGTTATTTTATAAGATTGGAGGTTGCTTCAGATTCCTCTGGCTATTATCTTTCTCAAGTGAAATATGCCATTGATCTTTTTTCTTGAGCTGGACTTATTGATAACAAGATTGCTACCACTCCCATTGAGAATAATGCTAGATTTGATGAAAAAGATGGGACTCCTCTTCCAAACCTACACTTTATAAATAGTTAGCTGGTAGTCTGGTATACCTCACTATTACTTGCCTTGATATCGCTTATGCTATTCATATTGTGAGTCAATTCATAACTGCGTCGTGGATGACTCACTTTGCTGCTGTTCTTTGAATTCTTCATTATGCCAAGGGCACCTTATTTCACAGTCTTCATTTTTCTACTAACTCAACCTTAGAGTTAATAGCTTATTCCGGTGCTAATTAGGTTGGTGATTCTCTTGATTGTCACTCTACTATAGGTTATTGCTTCTTCTTAGGGAAGTCCATTATTTCCTGGAGAAGTAAGAAACAGACTACTGTCGCTCGATCGAGTACGGAAGCAGAATATCGTGCTCTTGCCGATACAACTTCAGAATTATTATGTTTGCAGTGGTTATTAGAAGACATGCAAGCTCGTCATAATGGTGGAACAATCATTCATTGCAATAACCGAAGTGCCATCCAAATAGCTCATACTAACGTCTTCCATGAGTGTACCAAACATATTAAAATAGACTGCCATTTCATATGCTCTCATGTGCTTCATGGCGCCGCGTCTTGTTCCTACCTTAACAACTGATCAGATGGCTGATGTTTTAACTAAGGCACATCCACCTGGGCGTTTTAAAGATCTTTTCTCCAAACTCTAGTTGACCTCTTTTATGTCTTCTTGAGTTTGAGGGGGGATGTTAGAGATATTTATCTTTCTTGATTGATTATAATCAATTCTATTTGATATTGTAATATTTTATTACTTTAGATAGTTTTCTAGAACAACCAATAAATAAGCTCTTGTATCATCAATATTAAATATATAAAAATATAGAAATTCTCTTTTTCGCTTTATTCTATCATAGTTCTAACGATAATACTAAAGTAATATGTCATTAAGAGCTAAAAGAGAAGGTAAAAAGTGAGACAAAATCCACTTTTGGATTAAATATATGGATAAATATTTCCACTTATCAAATCTAAATGATCGATTCAGTTCAAGTTAAATAGACTTCACAGAGATCTCAAATTTTTTATGTGCAAAATCTAAGGTACCGTAGCTACCTATTGAACTATAATCTTTTCCTCTCCTCGATATTGACTAGTGCCCCGGCGTTTGGTCTGATCGCATGCAAGCAGGGGATCACGAATGGGAGAATGCATTCTGGTCCCAATCGAAAGGTAAAAGAAAGTACCCAGTATTATTACATTTACTAACTCTAGTCTTTTGAATTTTCTTATTAAGTAATGTGACTCTTTGTAAATTATTTTTGAAGTTAGTGGACTTATCTAAACATGCAATACGATTCTACCATATTACTATTTTTTTTTTATCGATCCTATTTTACTCCTACTCTAACTCTTGCTTTTAGACTTTTATCCAACATTCTTGTAGGATGTGAGAGTTACATGATTTGGGTAGGTGAGTTTATGCTTTATCTCCATGACAAGATGAATATATGGCTCTATTTAGAAATTATAATCTCTCCACAAGCATTGTCTAATATTGCTCCGGATATTATTACTACAAATGTTGCGTTATTTTCTACTGTGGCAGGGTAGAAATTTTTCCACATACTTAAGATCCTCGCCGGGGCAGAAATTTCCCCACATACTTATCTAGACATGCAATATGATTCTACCGTATTACTAAATGAATAGATTTAGCTTTGGGTGGGTGAGTCTATGATTTTTCTCCATGACAAGGTGAATATATGGCTCTTTTTAAAAATTCTTATATCTCTAGAATCGTTTTCTAATATTGCTCCAGAAATTATTACTACCAGTGTTGCATTATTTTCTACTGTGGTGGGGCAGAAATTTCCCCACATACTTAAGATCCTTGCCGGCATCCATTATATACTATCTAGGGCGCACATGATAAAATTTTTGTTCCAGAAATTGATTTCTGGCCAGAAATTGATTTTTCAATTTCTATTCCCCGGACAAGTTTCTAAGCAAAGAAACCCGTTTAATAATGATTTAAAATTTCTATTTCTAGAACAGAAATCCGTTTGATAATAGAATAAAATTTCTATTTCTAGGAATATAAATTGATTGGATAACAACATAGGAAATCCTTAAATACAAAATAATAGTCCAAATAATACTAATACATTACAAAAGGTGAAAATACAATTTCATAGAATTTCCGGCATATTATTATCCCTTGCCATTTCATTGGTAATGGTTTTCCTAAACTTAGAGAAGGAGGGAGAGAGAGAGAAGGGGGGGGGCGAAGACCTCGAATCGGAGAGGAAGGAAGGCGCAATCCAAATCCGAACGGGGACGCGGACGGAGGAGGCAAGTTCGATGGGACGACCAGAGCAAATTGGACGGTTTGAGGACGGCGACGGCAAGAGCGACAATCTAACCGGCACGAGGATAGTGACGGCATCGGAGTCAACAGTGGCAAGAAGGATGGATTCGGAGTCGATGGCGAGGATGGACAAGTTGTTCGGAGTCGAAGGCGCTAGGGTTTGGTTGAAGCGTTGAGAGGAGAAAGAGAAGTAACGCCCAAATAGAAAAGCCCGTGAACGAAGAAGGATGCCCAAATGGAGAAAAGAAAAAATAATTTCTATTTTTACCTTAAAAAAAAAAAATTCTATTTCTATTTCAGAAACTAAGAAGTTAAAAATTCCAGCTTTTGATTTCTTCGATTTCTCTATTTCTAGAATAGAAATCTGTTTCAGAAATAGAGAAATCAAATTGCGTTACCAAACAGATTTCTGTTCCAAACTTGTTCCGGGGACTAGAGAAACAGAGAAATCGAGAAATAAAAATTTTATCATGCACGCCCCTAGTGACCAAGTATGGGGTATATCGATCCTCTTTCTATGCATTCGTTATAGAATTAATTCAAAAAACGTGATTAGATTTATGACTCAATTGGTATAATTTAAAAGTTTAAGATTAAATTACCACAAGTACAATAAATTTATAACTTTTTTAGTAATTCTTTTAGTGGAAATCACATAAAAGTACTTGGACACTTATTAGAATCTAAGTACAGAGAACTTTCAACTGTTAATACCAGCCCTAATCAATTAACATTCAGTTGATGTTGGATATAAAATCAAGTCAACAGCACTTTGAGATCAATGATAAAATCGCATATTTGGCCGTTTGGTGTCGATGAAACACCGGACTACAAGATTTGCTGATGACATTTTCAAATAGCCATACACTCTACATTATACTAGCAATAATCCAATGACAAAAAGTATTTCAAGCTGAACCTTCCATATATATTTTCTAAGCATAGACAGACCGACGAGGGGCTAGTGGCCAGATGGGCAATTTTAGACATAAATTAACACGCTTTATCACGATTATAAGTCAAATAATGAAAATAACATAATTTTATCACACATTAATTTTTTGACCAGAAAAACGTACATTAATTTCTTAGCATCACTAACGAAAATATAATATTTTTAATGACGTGTGACTTGACAAGATAACAAAACATGATTATGACAAGTGAGCGTGATTTCCGACTCTAACTAGTGGTGGCTGCCGATGCCTATACCGGTATTTACACCTCATTATGCTGTGAAAAATTAAACTAACACCCTTAAAAGTGAAATCTTAAATTAACAAGTTGGACCGTACATGGATGAGAAAGCCTTTCCTTTCTCGGGCCAATAAGAAGCCTTCTACAACAAACTTGTCGAGCAAAGGCTTACTCTATCCACCAGTGAGGTTTCTAGACAAGAGGGAACGACCCAAATTATTGGGTTTGGTAGTTGTTGCTGAGGAAAATTGGACCATGAGTTTTGGATTTTATCTGCGAAATGCAATGGAGTTTAAATCTTCTAATTGGTTCAATCAAATCCTGAATCTTTACCACAAAGTACAGTCCTAAACTTTTGAATTGGTTCAAGTCATAAACCTTTACTTAGATAAATATAATTAGGTCCTAATAATTAATGTTAAAAATGCAATTTAAGGATGCCAGATGAGAAATTTTGGAGTGACACACGTACAGTACACTTTTATTCAATCGTGGTGTATCTCTTCTTTCAATCATTCAGAATTTTATTAAGGTAACACTCCGCTTGCTATTTGCCTTCTTTATTCTCCTCAACCAGCATGCTTCCGATTGTTGTATCAGCTATCAATAGATATAAATTCAACGGCCTACCTGTTTTAGGTGGCATCAAATCAGAAAAATTAGTTAAGTATTGTTTATTTGATAAAAGGCAAAAAATTGTTGTTTTTCTTTTGGCTAATATCTTAAAAAACCCCAAATTGGTATATTTATGACAAATTTACTCAAAACTAATTTTTTGATCATGAAAAATCTTAAATTTGTACACTCACGACAAATTTACCCCAATTGATCATAAAAAAATCTTAAATTGGTACACTTGTGACCAATTTATTCCAAACTAATTTATTCGATTGCCAAAAACCCCAAACTGATATATTTTCAACAAATATACCTTCCGTTAAATTAGATTAATACCAAGAAAAATCACAAAAATTGTATAATTGTAACAAACGGAGAATAAAATCTCAAACTGGTGCACTAGTCAATTGTCACATATTATTCAACTTAGTAATTTGACAGTCAAATTCAACATAAACTAAATAGAGGGTATATTTATTAAAACTATACCAGTTTGAGGTAAATTTGTCACGCTCCGAACCTCGAGTGCGCGCACATCCCTCGGTGGTCGATAAAATTGCGACATCCTAGGATGCGTCGCCGACCCATTCATTTTATTGCACATGTGAAAGTGAAATAAAAACCCCTAACAGCAAACAACATGGGATAAAAAAACAGGATAACAAATTCACAAAACACTTTTATTTACAAACTAGTTTGTCTACAAAAAGATCGACTTTCAAAAAGAAGTTGTCCTACGACCTACTAGTTGAACACATTCACCGATCCTTCGGACTCTACCTCCACAGGCTCCGAGGGCTTCGGGTCCTCCACAACCCCATCAGGAGGGTCAACTACACCCTCGCCTAGAACGGCGTTGACCGCAATGGCGGGGATATCAAATCCCTGATGGGGACCTACCTTATACCTATTGAGTCGATGGTGAAACCACGCCCTGAATTGATGAGGTACCCTCTGAGGTAGGCCCTCATCGACCCAGACAGTGGTCACAACCAGCTCATAGAACCAATGACTCTCGGGGACAGGGACGTCTTCTATGCTCTACTCAGTAATAGCCTAAGGCTGACCAAAATGTTCCAGAGGGATCGCCATTTAAGGACCTGAAAAGAATGAGCCCACGATGGGGTGAGACAACGTCTCAGCAAATTCACCCCCTAAACCCCTATTAGGAAGGAAATACGCCTAGGGGCGGCCTAACCACACAACCACAGAGACTCACCTCGCCTCAATTCTTCCCTGTACGTCAGCACAGTTCATGTACTCAACCATATGCAGTAATAATACTCAATCAATTGGAAAGCCACATCTCATCTCTCAAACAACCACATGGGTCTCGATTATAAGGCCAAATCGTTATGACACATCCCATACCATACCACACGATTTTGTCCCATAATCAGGCGCAATTAAGACACTCAATCATGCATTCCAATTTTATCACGACCCAACGGGCACGAACTACTTGACGTTCAGCGGTCTTCTGGTGTAACCAAGCATCGTCTCACCCCATTGAACACAACAACATCTACCTCGAGACGGCAATCCCGAAGGAGCATCGGTCTAGAATCTACTGCGACTGGCATCCGTTGCCTAGAGGCATCTCATATAGGGGCAACGTCCACTCGACTCATATCGGAGATGGGTTCTCATAACCATTCGTGCACCCATCCAATCCCAGCCAAGATATCGTGCTTTGCACTCAAATGTCCCAATTAAAATAATATACTTTGCCCCTTTTTCTTCGTATTAAAAACACACGGTAAAATAATCGTGTGTGGGTACACAATCAATTTGAATCAGACTAATTGATATCCTCCCTTTTAAAATCTCACTAGTTGATATAGTATCTAAAAATATTTTCAGTGTCAAAACCCGACATCCGGTGATTTCTAAATAATTACCAAAATTTCGTAATTTTGAAATAAATACTCAAAATCACAATCACCACTCAATTTGCATAAAATAACACTCAATTGCATAAACTAAGCACACCACTGCAATTGGCACGAAATTCTGATCACTGACTATCCCGGTATAATTTCTGGAAAATATTAAATAATAAAATAAATAGAAAAAATAAATAATGCAAATTAAATCCAATAAATGCTAACCTAGGCCGGAAATGTTAATCTAACCACCTAAACGGGCCCAGAAAATTAATGCACCTATCTAGATAAATAGTACAATCTATTTAGCCCCTAATCAATCTATTCTAACCACCTAACATGTATAATTAAGCAATTAAATCACTAATCCAAACTAACTAACCACATAATCTCATCTCAGGCTAAGCTAATCAACCCTTAGGCATATAAAATCATCAGTTTAGCGGGCCGGTGAGTCCACGGCGATGGCGACACCAAGGCGGGCGAGAACCAAGCCTGGAGCGACACCAACGGAGGTCCGGACGGGCCTTAAAACGAGCCTCTAAGTCTTAGCTAGGGGTTGAGAATTTGGCTCTGTCCTTGGGCTGAAAGAGGCTAGTCGAGGCTTGGCTTCACACGGAAAAGGGCCAAGTGGGATGGCAACTTGAGTAGGGGACCAACAATGGGTCTTCGGACGGCTGGACGGCAACGGTGGAGCTTCGATGGGGCTTCGACGGTGACTAGGAGCTTCGGGATGTTAGGTTGGCACGCGAGCGACGCGAGACGGCGGGGACGCACAGCTCGGGCTCGCAAGCGTGCGGCTGGCGTGCAATGGATTCGGCGGCTTCGAGCGGGCGGTCGATGGGCTGGCTGGCTTGGCTGGCTGTTTCTCTGGTTTTTCTAGCTCTCACAAGGCCTCAACAATGGATAAAGGAGTTGCAAGAAGGAAGAAGATGGTTGCTGCAAGAGGGGGGGCCACAAAATATCTCAAATACTCAAGTTTCATGCCCCACCATCCATGGCTGTCATCCTCAACCATTTGTTGCACCAAGGCTTCCTCAAGAAGTCTCCCAAATGGTCCAAAAGGTTGCTCCCCCCTTGGCCTACAAATTTTGTGACATTCCCCATCCAATTTCATTCAATTCCTCTTCAATTGAGCTCAAATTGGTGTCCATAAATCTAGTCAAGGTGTCCACATCACATTCCACATTTTTCCTTCCCAAGTAGTCCAACTTGATTGCCAAAAATGCAACAAAAAACGGTCCTCTAATTTTCCCGATCCAAAAATGCCTAAATTTGATTTTTCACCAAAATCTCGGGTTTGCAGAAAAATCTTCGGAGGATGAGTCGACATTCCTAAAATGAATCATGACATGACAGAACTTTCAATTTCTGAAATCGGGTTCAAATTCGCGATTAATTTCAACCGGACGCGATTTTAACGTGACCTAACCTATCGGGTAGCTTTTAGAAATTTTTAGTGCAATTGACTCATGGTCGATTATTTTCAAGCCACATTATGCATTCTTGACTTATTGGCGACTCTCGATTGTCGTAAAAATCTCGAGATTTTAAATACAAGCATAGGGTACAGAAATGACAGAAAAATCAGTTTAGAGCAGTTTGACGAGAATTGTGCAATTAGGTGGAATCACCCACACTTTAATCACATACCTCAGTCGAATCAACCTATCCCCGATCTCTGATCGATTTTGACAATGTCGTATTGACCCTTGTAGATTAGCACGGTCGAGCAGTCGATTTCTAGTCGAATTTTCAAGTCTATTGCGTTAAAATCTCTTAACGGCCTCACCGGATAGACTAGTTATCTCGTGAGTAATCAGCTCAAAGAAAAAGACTATAGGCGCGTTGATGAAAAGCCCAACTTATTCGATCGAAAACAAAAGTGGAAAATCATGATGTCACAAAATTCGTCAAATGTGTACCAGTTGGTATTTTTGGTGGTCAAAAAATTAAATTGAGGTAAATTTATTACAGGTGTACCAGTTTGAGGTTTTTCAGGGTATTAACCATTTTTCTTCCCACAACAATCAATTAAATTAAGACATTTCAAGACGCATCACTGACCCATTCTTTTTATCTTCAATTAAATACATGCGGAAAGAATTTATAAAACAACACACAGTCAACAATAACAAATGGGGATAGTAAACACAACTAGTAATTTCAAAAGCACAATCTTTATTTATCAACCAGTTAACCCTAAGACTTTAGTATTTACAAGTCTAATCCATAAGGCAACTCTTAAGCGACCATGAGCAAAAAGGGTTAGAAGAGTCATGGTTGACTTCAGCTTCACTAACTCCGAGGCCAACCAAAACTGACACTAGGCATGTCTGTGTTTTGGTCCATCAAGACACTAAACCGCCCGCAATGGTTCTCCATACCTTGGGCCTGAAAATATTTAATAACGACAATGTGAGATATAAATCTCAGCGAGTTAATAGCTTAAGCTCGACTAGGGTGTTAATTCGTCTCGAATGCAGCCTAAACTCACACAAAATGCCAACTTACCTTGCATTGATACACCCTTGCACGTTAGTACATCACATATGACAATAAAAGTGTAACAAGCATAATTAATAATCAGAACATATTTCACAATATCCAAGCATACTGTCAAACACACGTGTTCCAATTATTACGACCTATCATGTCACGGCCAACACATGAGTCGACAGTCTTCCAACATGATTGGGCATCATCATGGCCCATTGGGCATGGCATCGTCCCGTGTACTCATATGCATCAGGACATTTCATTAGGAGTATTGGTCTAGTTTGAACTGTGACTCGGCATCCAGACCCCCGCCGAGCATCCAATAAAAATCGAGCATTGTCTTACATATTTATACGCATCAAAGATGAAACCATTACCCCGTATAATCATATGCATCAGGGCCATTATGTGACCACTCGAGCACTCAACAACTCAAGAAAATTTTTATCTTCTGACTTAGTCATTACAGACATGGTTCGTGCTCAAATAACAAATCTCGGAAATTCTTATTCTTAAAAATTCCAAAAAAAATAATCACACGTGATCACGTACTTAAAATCAACCCGCCAAATTTTGCATGCTTTCCTTTAAAAAAAAACCCATTGCCCCATTTAACATGTAAAATTCGGCGTTCAAATCCAACACATCAAAATTCGCTATTTTCTTGCCTATAAAACCTTCTTTGGAAATAGTAAATATGGCACATGCATTGGACATATCAATAACATGGCATAACAAGTTCAATCAATTGAAATTACGCATAAATCCCTCCAATAAAACAAGCATAAAATTCTACTTAAGGACTAATATGTCATTAATTACACTAATCGCGATAAATTAAGCTAATCACGATTAATTAGGCTAAGCGTGATTAATTAAACTAAACTCAATTATTTACTCTAACTATAATTACTTACAAATTAATAGTCATTAATTAAAATAATTACAATCAATAAGATAAATCACAATTAATTAAGACTAATCGTAATTACTTAAACTAATGAAATTAACTTTAATCTAAACCATCATTAATTGCAATTAAGAATAAACTAAATTTAACTAATACTAACCGCAATTTTCCTTAAACTAACCTGTCCCAAACCAAAATTAACTACCTAATCAAGGATTAAGGGTTAACTCACTGGTTTATCGGTGACGGCGAGCTCGTGGTGATGGCAGCGCGATGGCAAGCTCATGGCGGTAGTGTGACAACATTAAGGATATGGCGTTCCGAGCTTGAATGGGAACTCGAACAGTGGCTGCAAAGTCTCTCAAGGCTCGTGGCCACAAAGTGAGGGTTCAGTGGTGGTGAGTCAACGGTGGCAGCTCGGGCAGACGATGGCAGTGGTAGTGGCTTGGGGACGGCGGTAGTGACTCGGGAGCTTGGCAGTGGAGATGGTGATGTGGGTGGTGGTATTGCAAGTGGTGGGATAATGATGGTGGTGGAGATGGTGGATAATGATGGTGGTGTGGGGATGAAGATGAACAAGGAAAGAAGAAAAGGGAGAAGAAGATGAAGATGGAGGAAATGAAAGCAAAGAAATGGAGGGGAAGGAGATGGGGATGTTGTGGTTGAAGAGGGAATGCGTGAGGGGGAAGGGGAAAGAAGAGAGAGGAGAGAGAGGGGGGTGGGGGGGAGAGAAAGATTTTTTCCCAAAATCTCACCATGCACCCCAACTACTATCCCTTAAAATCCTCCTAGCATAGTTTCTTGTCCCCCTCAATTTCTTTTTATCTCTAATTTCTTAAAACTAGTTTTTGGTCCAAATATTACAACCTTACCACTAGGTTCGAATTTTTTCTTTTCCAGTCTCCAATTTTCTTTTGATAATTCCTTTTTCTGAAAATTTCGAATTTGCCGATAATTCAACAAATAATGAGGTGACGTCCAATGAATTAGTCTTGCAACCTTTGACAGTTCAATACCCAAAATCAAATTAAATTTCATGGTTAAATTGATCAAATGTGACTTTAGTACGACATAGACTATCGAGTGGCTTTTAGGAGTTCTCGTGCTGTTGACTTGTGGTCGACGATTTCTTATTCACATTTGTGCTTCTTCGAATTGTGGATGACCCTTGGTTGTCATATAATTGCAAGAGTTCAATTGCGTACCATGTGTACAATATAAATAGAAAATCGGTTTATCGTCATTCGATGTGAATATCGTAATCGTGTGGAATCACCTGCGAGCTAACTACGTACTTTTGTTGAATCGATTTATATCCGTTCTCTAATTGATTTATAATAGCATAGTATTAACCATTGTTGATTTTTATGGTCGAGTGGTCGATTCTTGATCGAATTCTTTGATCTTTCGCATTTTAACTCTTTACAGTCTCACCCAATGAATTAGTTAACTCATAAGTGATCAGTTTAAAATAAAATAACCATAAGTGCATCAAAGAAATAACTATTTCATATATTTCGAAATAGGGGCCAAATTTCGAGATATCATAGTATAACTAAGCCTATATCCACTCTCCACGACTGATGACCATAAATCACATTGGAAGGCAAATAAGGCTCTGTTTGGCAACTTGCCAAATAGTAAAAATTTCTATTCTTTTGGTCCCGGAAATAAATTTGGAACATAAATTCATTTGGTAAAATTTTTGTTCCTAGAAATGAATTTCTATTTTTTTCTCGAAAGTAGATTTGGAACAAAATCAAAAGGTAAAAAAAAAAAAAAAATTGATTATTTGTTCCTAAGAACAATTCTAGAATCAACTGACCTATTTTCTCTCTTTTCTTTTCCTTTTTCTTGTTCTTCTTCCCTCGTTCTTCTTCTTCAATTGCTGTCGTTGCTGCTGTTGTGGTCCATCGCCACCGGTTGTTAGTGACCAATTGGGCGAGGTTTGGCAAGCTCGTTGGAGGCTCGCTAGGCCGGGATGAGGTCCAGCGAGCTCGTCAGGCCAAGGTGAGGTCCAGCGAGCTTGCTGGAGGCTTGCCTAGCCACCGGCCAAGCGAGCCTCGCTCGAGCCTCCCTCGGCCATCGGCGAGGCTCGGCCTCGCTAGAACCTTGCCCAGATTTGGCGAGGTCGAGCTCACCCAGTCATTGGGCCACCGTGAGGTCGGTGTCACCCGACCAAGGTGAGGCCAACCTCGCAGTGGCCCGGCGAGGTCGAGCCCCGCTGGTGGCTGGGCGAGCTTGGCCTCCCTAGATTTGGGCGAGGCTGCTCACTCAGCCAAGGCTCAGCCGATGAGGCGCGGCCTCACCGAGGGTCGGCGATGCTCCAGTGAGGTTGCCAACCCTTGTTTAGCCGGTTGCTGGTCATCCCAAGGCCGGCGACCAGTAGACCTTGAAGGAGAAGAAGAGAAAGAAAAGAAAAAAAGAAAGGAAGAAAAAAGAACTAAAGTTATTAAAAAAATTTTAAAAAATGATTTGGATTAGAAATTTTTAGAACGGTACCAAATAATTTTATTTGGGGAATTAAAATTTTGGACAGTTACCAAACAATTTAAAATACTTAGAAATTGTTCCCGGGAACAGAATAAAAAAGAATTATTTCTAATCAGAAATGTTCACGAGAACGAAAGCGTTACCAAACGTGCCCTAAGAGATCCAATTTTTTCCACTTGTGGTGTGCATGCCCCTAACAAGGAGATGCCTAGCCAATCGAAGGAGTTGTTGCACAGCGTCAAAGGGCTCCCACGTCAAGATAAGTTATAATCAACATGTACAAATCCTATCGAATGATAGATCACATAATTATGACCTAAGTACTACTATCATTCTTGTATACTTGCTCTTATCACGATTACCAACCGTAGCTCCTTATGCACATATTATAAAAAAGAAAAAAAAAAAAAATATAGCTATTAGCAACAAGAAAAGAGCAAAGAATAACATTACAAAGTAATAGACTAGTTTTATTCGTTTCTCAACCCCACTACTTCTCTCTTGAATTAAATTTATAGTCATCCAATCTTAGATGACTGTTTCCAACTCAAATCCCTCAAATAATAGTTGGTTTTGCCATTGTTAGCAATAGAACATTTCTTTTTCGCTCGCTAGCGTCAATCTCTGACAGTAGTATTTTTCTAAAACAGTTAAGTCTGCACTTGTCAAAGTCTGTCTCCTGCTCATAATTGGTAAAACTACTCTGATTCCAGTTCAGTGCTCCTGCTATGAATTCCAAATGTTGTCAATGGCTATTTTCATTGCGAACGATGTTCCAATTAGATGAGCAAGTGTGTAGCACCTTTAGGATTTGATATTGGCACAACCCATAGCTCATTCTTAGCATGTGCTTGTTAAGTATGCTAGTGGAGACTTAACTCATCTACATCTTCCTAGGCAAATTCATTACAAGTATAATTAATCTTGGAAAAATTGCCAAATTAGTTCTAAACCTATTGTACAAACGTCCAATTAGTCATGAACTTTTAAATTTTGCAAATTTAATTTTAAATCTTTAAGTGAAATTTCATTATAATAATTTCCGTCAATTTTCTCGGGAAATTGTTGACATGGTGGTCCGTTATTGGCATTTGTACCATGTGCTATTTTAGTGATTTTCGGGAACAATTGTCTGAAAGGACACTAGCAGAATTTCATTCAAAAGTTTATGACTAAATTGGTATAATTAAAAAGTTTATTATTGAACTGCATCAATAAAATACGTTTATGAGTGATTGAACAATTTTCCCAACTAATCTTTGACCCATACATAATCAACCGTGTGTGGTTCCCAAATATGTGCGTGAGGATTACAAATGAAAGGTCACGAGGGACTTCATTCTATCTCATTGAATCAAATCAAAGCACTCATAACTATCACATTTTGGAAGTAACCAACAAACCAACATTCAAATTTCACACTAGCCACGTGAAGCACGAGGCCTTTCATGGTCCTACCCATATGCACTTGTAAATTCTTAAAAATTTTCCAATGAATGGTTGAGATTAATTTAAAGATTTTCGATGGAACGGGTAACATGTGTCCGACAAACAGTTAGGTGATGATAGAAACTCATAGACCATGGAATACTATACCATGATTGGATTGGTCTTCACGAAAAAGCGATGTGCAGTCATTCTAATGGCTGTTTAGACTTCTCCAATCAATAGAATAATCCATATGTATGCTCACAATAGTGTTGAAAAATTATCTCACCTACCCATGAAAAGCTATTTGATTTAGTCACTTGTTTAAGCTAATGAGGAATGAATAAGCCACCGAAAGCAACGACAATTTGTCCTCACTTTCAAGTCTCAATCGTCCACCAAATTATATTTAGGAAAGGAGTCACTCTAGAATAAGTAGAGTAGTCCATCAAATTATAGGGGGAGAACTCAAAAAAATGATCTGAAGTGCTCTCATTTTCTCAAATAAGAGCTCGAAGTAGATCTTGTTTTAAATAAGAATTTGAAGTATCATTACTTTCTCAAATAAGGACCTGAAATTGATCTTTTTCAAATATAAGCCTGAAGTGATTATGTTTGTTTCAAATAAGAGCCGAAGTGGTTATATCTATTTCAAATAAGGGCCTAATTTTTCTGCAATCAAGCGTATTTTCGTCATTTATCATTTTCCCCTTTTTCTTCATTTTTTTCTTTTTTCTTTCCTTTCCTTTTTTTTTTTTTTTTTTTGGTTCCTCTTCTTCCTCTTTGTTGGTGGCTGGCTAGTCATAAGTGATGCCCATAAAGGACTGGGCAAGGGTTGCCCTCGCCCGATTCGACAAAGGCCACCCACGCCGGCCATAGGCAAGGGATGGCCTCGCCTAGCCTCCCCAATGGCTGATGAGGTCGCCAAGCCCTCGTCGGCCTTTGCTAGCGATTGTCGGCCGATGCTAAAAAAGAAAAAAAGAAGAAAAAGAGAAAAGAAAAATTGGATGAAAACTCCCTTGACTGGTTAGAAAATTTAGCCAGCCGGCAATCGACGAGTTCAAGTCTTTATTTGAAATAACCAATGCCACTTTAAGCCTTTATTTGAAACAACGAATGCCACTTCAGGTTTTTATTTGAAATAAAATCCGCTTATGGTCCTTATTTGAAAAAATGAGAGCACTTTGGGTTCTTTTTTGAAATTTTGCCAATTATAGAATACTTCCCTTAGTTCACCACGATAGGAGGCGCTAAGGAAATTATTTTATTCGAGTGGCTCTAGGGTACAAAAGTCGGTGGACAAAATTAGTTCAAAAAATAGACTAGATCTTTTGCGTGCTATGGGCATGCCAGATAGGAAGCGGATGGGTGCAAGTTATTTTTACTAGAAAAATAGAGATGTGAATTTCAAAGGTGAGGTAGATGTCAAATGAAAAGGGTTTGTTACGCAACTACTTAGAGAAATTGATATTTTTTTTATTATATCTAGTTTTTTTTTTCCATAAACAGTGAGGCTTTCGAATTGATCAAGGAGGGTGAAAATTACAGCCTATTGAAAGAGCATCTATACAAAGCAGGGTCAACAACTCAGGAGGAATGGTTGAAGCCCAAGAGGGAGGAAGTGAAGAACGGGCCCGGGCCTTAGCGGCCCAATCAGCTGCTGCATTGGCCTCTCGTCGGCAGTGTTGGATGCGCAGAAGAGGGAAGGACGAACGGAGCGCCACAGCATCAGAAACAAGCGACCGAACCTCCCATGGTGTTGAACAGCGTTCATGGAAGATTTCCACCAGTTGCAAGCAATCAAACTCAACAATCAGGTTATGCTCTTCCTTTCCTTGTTCGAGCAGGTATGTAAGAGTGGAGATAAAAGCCTAGAGTTCACATTGCAGGGGGGAAGAGGCTGGAACAATACCGACGAAGCCATCGAGCAAGACGCCCGAACTGTCGCGAAGAAGGCACGCGATTGCACTTGGGTGTTCATTTGAGAAGAAAGCCCCATCAATATTGGCCTTAATTTCATGGGGAGCGGGGGGAGTCCAGAGTCGATTAGGGCTGAGCAGGTCTGGAGCCGTGGGATGCGAGTATTGCAAGAGGCGGCTGTGCGAAGATGCTTCAACAATCGCCCGAGCTACCAGTTGATCAAGATCTGTCCTTTGATGCCGGAAGATGAAGTGGTTCCGAGCCTTCCATAACTGCCAGAGAACAGAGGCGACAAGTTCATGCGAAGGTAAGTCAGACTGATTAGCAAAAATGTCGTCTAGCCATGCGTCTATTCGATGTCCCCTGAATGCTAGATGATCAATATGTATGCTTGGGTGAGACCATATCAGCTGTGTCCATGGGCAATGAAGTAGGATGTGCTCAATAGTTTCTGGTGTGTGCACAGAACATAAAGAACAGAGGGGATCCTGTAGGATATGTCGCCGGAATAGGTTCGCTTTAGTGGGAAGGGCGTTATGACACAATGACCAGAGGAACACTCGAATGTGAGGAGGGGTTTGTAACTTCCAGATATGGCGCCATAAGTGGGGTGATGGTTGGTAAGAGGAGGATGCTGTGTTGGAGTTGTTGGGGTGAGTGGATTGTCTAATAAAGTGGTAGGCCGATTTAAGCGAGAAGTGATAGGGATCGTGCTGTCCAAATAAGGCGGTCTATGGTTGGAGTGTGGCCTAAGGGAATGTGGCTGATCTCAGTAACCCTATTCTGGTCAAAGTGTTGCTGTAGCAGAGGGATATTCCAAGTTCGCCTAGTAGGACAGATAAAGGCAGCAACGGTTGTTGGTTCAGCTCGAGGTGCTGGTCCACCAATAACTCCACTAGATAGCCAATTGTCTTCTCGGATATTGATCGATTTGCCATCGCCGACAGAGACCACTGGAGCTTATGAATGATTGCATCTCTCCCTATAAGTAAACTTTTCCATCCCCAAGAGGAAGAAGATCGTGACTGCGTGCCAAAAACTGGTGGAAGGATAATAGAGACCCTTAAATAGTTTTCCCCAAAGAGATGATGGATTCTGGAAAAGTCGCCAGGCTTGCTTGCCTAATAGGGCTCTGTTTAGGGTAAGAAGATCCCGAAAGCCGAGACCGCCTTCTAGCTTCTTTGTCTTGAGAGACTCCCATGCGCGCCAATGAATTCCAGATCTGGTACTGTTAGTTTGCCACCAGAATTTGGCGATTCTGCGCTCAATAGACCGACATATGGAAGTAGGGATTCTGAATATGGTCATGGCATATTGTGGAAGCTAAGGGTATTTTCAGTCATTTGATATTGATAATTGAAGAGTGCACGCAGAAGTTGGAAATTGGTTTTATATATGGTGTAGGTGTGATAAATAGTAAACAAGGTATAACTTATTTGCGTTCCAGTGATTATCGGTCCCTCAAGAACTATGCGTCGGGAGATTCGAGAAATCCCATTAATCATGGACTCACCTAATAATCCATTCCTTTTGATTGGATTTGTCATATCTGTCAGAAAAAAAAAAAAATCAGAAGATGGTGTCAACCTCAACTTTTGTCAATCAACTTTTGTCAATTAACTTTTATAGACTATTAAGAGTACTGTTTAGATTTTTTTTGTCCCTCTATTAGATATGACATTTCCCTTGAACGTACATAACGCGTATCCACAATAAAATAAGTCCATTACAAGAAATCTATCCATTGCAATGAAAAAAAAAAAAAAAAGATATTTGTCGCTATAGGTGATTTGTGCCAACAAAAAATAAAATTTGTCGATATTTTGAAATTAAGATTTACGTCGCTACTACTGCTCTACTTGTAGTGACGGAAATCTTTTTTTTTGGAAAGGAAATTTGTTTTGGTCGTTGCCGATTTAAAAGCTATAGCAACGAAATCTAATTTGTCAGCAATTTACTTTGTAGGATGTATGGACTTGACCGTTATGTAATCACATTTTATAACGGTCTTCATATGAAATAATTTGATTACAATCAAATAAAGTATACATAAAATTAGAAAAAAAAAAATTCTCACGATCTTTTTTTTTCAAAACAATCGTAAGTAGGCGTTTTGTAAATATTCCATCAATAGACAAATGCGTAAATAGATTGATTCCACTTCATCTCTCACATATTTAAATTTTAAATTTTAAATTTTTTCAATCTCATGGACAACGTACCAACAATAGTTCAAAACTTGAAATATTTTTATTTTTCGAAATACATGTGTACAATCTCTTTGTACCGGCTCAATAATTTCTTTTCTTTCATCGATAATTTAAATATATCATAATTAGGAGATTTTCCAAAATTATTTGCATCAAACTTTTAAATATATGCTTTATGTGTGCACTTTTGTTAGTAATTTATATATATATTGATCATACAATAATATATATATTGCTCAGACAATAATATATATTTTCTATTATACAGTAATTTTAACCTAATAGGGTAGGGTCTATACAATAAGTTACTTTCAATACAAAATGATTTTATTTAATTTTTATATAAAATACATCATATTTTCATTTTAATTTAACTTAAATTAGTCGTTTAATTTCACTATTCTCAAATTAAATTTAAAATTAGTCATATCACTTATATATTCATTTCAAACTATTTGGCCACCAAATGTTTTGTTGCAAAAATTCTGCGAAATACCCCTAGAAAATTTCCCTCCGTTTTCGTGATTTAGCAATGAATGTTTTTGTGTTGCCACAGCAAGATTTAGCAACGGATCTTTTTGGTTGTCACAGTAACATTTAGCTTCAAAACAATGTTTCGTTGCCACAAATAATGACAGCAACGAAACAAATTTCACCGGACTAGATTTTCAAACATTCATTTTTCTCAGCGTACGCAATTGCGTCTATTTATGAAGATGTGATTTGTGATCACTGTTTGAGCAGCATCGATATCGACATGCAACACGCGATACAACATAACCCAATACGATACACTAACACATCATTTCTAAAAAGAGGAAAAAGAAAAGAGAATTTGAACACATTGAGTCTCACATTTTTATATATAAAATCAAATTAATTTGATTCAAATTCACAAATAAATAAATAATAAAAAAGAGCCTGAATTAATTTACACTAAAAACACTAATTCAACATTTGTTAATATAATCTTGAAAAATTCAACTTCATTCCAAAAATCTATAAGACTTGGAGGAGAAAAAAAAACAATCCACATTCTAGACTCGCGTATTGGAAGAGAAAAGAAAAAAATTTTGGGGTGAATTATGTGTCATGGGATGATAGAGTTAGAAAGAGAAGAATAAGTTTTTCTTCCTTCCCCTTTTATTTATTTTTAACCCCTTATTTAATGAAAAATTTAAAAATTGACCCGTGTATGTCGAAATCACATGTTAGAAGTCTGAACTCGTATGTTGAATTCTAGACTCATGTGCCTAAGAGCGTTGGCAGAGTTGACTAGGCGTCGGTTAATCTGACACCTATTAACCGAGTGTTGGATAGTGTTAGACACGTGTCAAGATGTCCGATAGAACACAAAAGCTCGTGGAAAGTGTGGATACTTCCTAGATCACTGTAATCGGGAATGGGCGGTTAAGGGTCTTAATCTGTCATAGAAAAGCATGAAACACAAT
Source organism: Eucalyptus marginata (assembly GCA_014182565.1). Classification (NCBI taxonomy): domain Eukaryota; kingdom Viridiplantae; phylum Streptophyta; class Magnoliopsida; order Myrtales; family Myrtaceae; genus Eucalyptus; species Eucalyptus marginata. The sequence goes on from CM024589.1 coordinate 31,075,731, forward strand.
CACATGTTTAAGTTGATGGGTTTGAATTTGTTACGACTCTTTGTCCTCACCGTCATGTCTCAATTGTCAACTGCATTGTACATAGGAGAGCGTAATTGATCTGAGTTCCATAGTATTAGTTCATAAATAGATGTGACATATTGTAAATGAGCATTTAAATAAGAAATTTGTCAAACTATTTATAAATCAATTGTGTAAGGAAAAAGATAATTGTACTATGAAATTTCACTAAAACTTAAGTGACATTCCTAGCTAAGCTAAAGGGAAGTCATAATTAATTGAGGGTATATTTGTCTAAGAGTAATCGGAACCCTTTTCTACGTTCTCTTCTTTGCTGAGAACACCATTGCCCAAATCTCTCTTGAAGAAAGGCCACCGTTCAAACTCGCCAACCACTTCCCATGATCAACGAGATGAGGCTTCACGCAAGACGACCTCAGTAACTAGTGATCAAAACGATGATACACGAGCTTCGGATAAGGCAAAGGCAGTGGCTGTTTTACCAGAAGCGCCTCAAGGGCATTTTATCAAACACCTAGGGTGCGTCGGCTCAAGGCAGCCACGGACAAGAATAAGATCCGAAACTAGACCAAAGCTCAACGAGAATGGCAGGGAATGCTCAACGTCAACAACGGACAGCATGAGCGAACTCAAAAGGCACGCCTCGACTCAGTAACCCATGCAAAAAATGTGAGAGAAGAGAACAAAAGCGGGGCACAAAGACGGTCGGTGGAGGGTCCCTACCCGGCTCGGAGGTCGTGAATGGTGGGCGAGATCGATAGATCGGACTACGTCGGGTCGCCTTGCACGCCCCCCGAGCCGGGATCCTTGGGTAATTGACACGGGCTGAACCAAAAACCAAGAAACTTATTGGAAAAACTTGCAATCAAGGAAAGGGAAGCCACAGCTTGGTGGTTTCGGCTAGGAGGCGCAAGCTCGCGTCGGGGATGGCTGAGCGACGCTCGGCTGAGGTGGATTCTGGGTCTCCTTCTCGCTCACTCTCCGTTTCTACCTCTCTCTCGCCCAAGACCCCCACAAATCTCTCTCTCTCTCTCTCTCAGTCAAAACCTTCCCCCTCCGACCGACTCTCCCTCTCTCTCTTTTAAGCTCGGCCAGCAAGTGCGCATGGCTCCTGCCACCGCCAGCTGCCTTGCCGGTCTAGCTCCGACCTTGGGATCATGCTGCGCGATCTGCTGCCTCCCCTGCTACCTCGTGATCCTCTGTCTCTTGTGGCTTGTACTCTGCTTTTTCTTGCATGACCGGCGTGAGGATGAAGGAGACCCACGCGCGGGGCGGGCTGAAATGAAGGGAGATGGGCCAGCCCGCGTGAAAAGAAGAAAAACGGGAAGAAAAGAGGTGGGCTGGCCCACACAAAAGGAAAGGAGGAAAGAAGCAAGAAAAAGAGGTAGGCCAGGCTTGCATGGGGGAAAGGAAGGAAGGGGGGAAGGAGGAGGGGCCCAGCCCCCTGCCCGGCCCTATTCAACCTTTCGTTTCTTCTTTTTTTTTTTTTTTTTGGTGGGACTTCTTTTTTTCTTAAATAATAGTTCTTTTAATTAATTTTTTATTTTATATATAATCAATAAATAATTAAACTTGTCGGTAAAATGTAGGTGTCGATACTCTTTTTTTTTTTTTTTCTTCTTTTCTTTCCTTTAGACTTTTCTTCCATGATCTCTTTTGTTTTTCTTTCGTTTTGTTTTATGTTGGCCGGGTCCCACAAGAGGTGGACCAGCCAACGAGTTTCAGTTAAAATCTATTGTCCGATCCGTGCGTTTTCTTGACATTTAGCATTTTATGTCGATATTTCTTGGTACAGGACTTAAATCACTTTGTATGACAAACTACACATTGCAGCCGGACATGTTCTTGTGACTCGAAATGTAAGTCTTAACACGACAACTATAAACCCCAAACCTCCATACGATCCTACGGCCATAACAAAACCCTCATATACAGGCCGTAACTCATAACCTTCTCTTTTGAGATTTTTGTGTCCAATCCTCTCGTTGTTACAGATGGATGCGAATCTCACAAAGCTTGGTGGTTCTCTTCCAGTCCCAAATGTTCAGGAGTTGGCAAAAGAGGCCATGACCGAAGTCCCGCCTCGCTATGTCCGAAATGATCAAGATCATCCGCTCATGGATGATGATCATGGAACTTTGTTGCTTGAAGTACCAGTAATTGACTTGAACAATCTCTCATCCAGCGATGGCGACTTGATGGAGTCCGAGCTTGAAAAGTTGCACGCTGCATGCAAAGATTGGGGATTCTTCCAGGTAAAATTTCACAAGAGTAGCTTTTACTCTTTTTCTTTCTGTGAGGATTACTTGAAGAAACCGACTATTGAAGTTGACAGATCCCTTTTTGTGGATGCAGTTGATAAACCATGGAGTGAGTTGTTCATTGGTGGAGGAGGTGAAGCTGGGTATACAAGAGTTCTTCAAGCTTCCAATGGAAGAGAAGAGGAAGTTTTGGCAAGAAGAAGGAGACTTGGAGGGTTTTGGGCAGGCGTTTGTAGTCTCCGAGGAGCAGAAGCTTGATTGGGGCGACATGTTTTTCTTGCTGTCCCTACCCAGACATTTGAGAAAACCTCACCTTTTCCCCATGCTTCCTTCACCGTTCAGGTTCTCTCTCTCTCTCTCATATCCATCGAGTACACTATATATCAATGAGATCCAGATTGGATTGTCTAAACTTAGGGTATTAAAATTTACATCGCAAATTTTTTTGTTCCGAATTGGCTAATTTTTATGCTCGATTTCCTACGTATTTTCCTCTATATTCTCCTTTTCTACTTTCTCCCCGTATCACTTAGAGGCTGCCTCCACCATTGTTGCCCCATGGGCGCTGATAAGCCACCCGATGTCACCATTCATCTGAACCATCGCAACCACCATCGCTACCCTAGGCTCAGCTCCACTCTCTTCCTTCCCGTACGATGGCGGTGGCAATAGACGCGTGGTCCATGTTTTGATTGTGTTGGGTAACTGCACATGGTGGTGAAAAGCGAGGGGGGAAAAGGATCGAGTGAATCTAATAGGAAAAATCACTGTACTAGAGATCCAAAAAATTAGTTCACGAAATAGTTGAACTAGGTTTTTATACCAATTCGGTATCACCAGCGAGACAATAATTTATGTAGGGTTCCCTTGTCCTAATTTAATTACTTTCATAGGCATAATCAGTTGACGTGAGACTCGAGCGAGAACAAATGGCTATATCTTGTTTTACTCGACTATGGAAAAGTTTGCCGATGGCAAAATAAGAAAGGTAAAATCTTTCGACCCCAAAAAATGAAAAAAAACAAATGTTGTAGTCAGTTCCAGCTTTTCACAGGCAAGTAAGATGGTTGTTACGCAATCTATAAATTGGGATGACTTTCATTAATGACAATTTTGTCAAGAAAATAGATATGTATCAATCTTGAAGAGACCTATGGAGGTTTCGTGATGAAATGGATGAAGAGGATCCAATGTCGACGTCTGAGTTTTCTTCAAACCCTGGAGTTAGGAGTATGACGAAGCAAACAGTTGGGGATGACGTGAATCCACAACTTACCCGATGGGTTTATCATTCTAGGAATAAAATAAAAGAACATTTTGATTTTTTCAGTTAAGTTACCTCCGTATAAAAGAAATTCGGACATGTAATAGGCAGATATAAAGGGTTTGGTTCTAGATTGTTGACTATGGATCATAAATCCAAGACAGTGCTTGACTTAATTGTATATCTCTCACAAATATCTGTAACAAAATTTATTCATTCTTGAACGTAAATAAAATGAAATATGAAATAACTTTTTCTCCTCTTGTGCCCATTATTTGCATTGTTGAAGGAAAAATAAAATTTGTTATGTAAATGTTTTGGCTCACTTACTAGCTCAATATGGATCACTGTCGAATTGGGATCTAAATTATAGAAGATGTTAAATGTACACTTAATGGTTAACATAGCAACGATCAAAATAAAGAACAAATTTAGAAAAAATTATTGGCTGCACCCAACGCATGTGTGCCCAACAAACATGCGCCATTGGAAAGACCCGTCATAGTGAATGGTGCATATTTAGACTCACATGTACTAGATGAATGTAAGACTGGCTTCAAGACTAGCCCACATATTCAAGAATACTATAATTTTATCAAAACTACGAATATTTTATCTAAATGTTTTCTACACATCTCTCACCACCGAGATGAACAATCATTTACTTATTGAAAATAAAAACTGCTGGTATAAATGTCAATATTTTGTGAGAATATTCACTTTGCAACCAATTCTTATGCAGAGATGTCTTGGATGAATACTCCTCGGCGCTCCGAGACCTTGCAATGAAGATTCTCCTTCTCATGGGAAAAGCTCTGAAGATGGACACCAAGGAGATGATAGAACTGTTTGATGAGGGCGTGCAGCACTTTAGGACTAACTACTACCCTCCATGTCCACAACCCAACCTCGTGATCGGCCTCACTCCGCACTCCGATGCCGTGGGCCTCACCATTCTTCTCCAAGTCAATGAAATGGAAGGTCTCCAGATACGGAAAGAGGGCAAGTGGATCCCCGTCAAGCCCCTTCCTAATGCTTTCGTCGTCAATGTGGGAGACATTTTAGAGGTAAAGCTATCTGAACCTATCTATATTCCCAGGCTATTGATGACATGACTGTTATTTCATACAGAATCTGTTGAACATTTTATCTATACAGTTTTCAAGATATCTTTGGATGAATAGTCTGGATAAACAAAAAACTACACAGTTTTGAATGCAATAACCATCTTGAACGACATGTTGGAAAGAACCAATGATTGAGTGCAGAAATTTGTGTAATCACGTTTATATCTTCCGAATTCCAATATGTGCAACGAGCTAAATAGTCTGATAGAATGAGTGCTTATAATAGAATTTCATGAACAAGAAGTATGACAAAATAGTATGTGCTTTTGATGATCGACATAGATTGTCACGAATGGTACTTATCGTAGCATTGAGCACCGGGCAACGGTTAACTCAGTGAAGGAGAGGCTCTCCATTGCCACATTTTATAGCCCGAAATTGGAAGGGGACTTGGGTCCAGCACCGAGCCTGATCACACCCGAGAAGCCAGCACTGTTCAAAAGAATTGGCGTTGCCGATTACTTCAGGGTACTCTTCTCTCGTAAGCTTCAAGGAAAGTCATATATTGATGTTATGAGGACGATTCAGGGTGAGGAAAATAATGGGAATTAAATTTGACCATAAACTATTATAGCTGAAATCCTTTCTTTATGTTGACTCTCTCCATGTACCTCGAATAAGTCGATCATGTATTGACACAATCTGTAAAATCCATAAAAAAAGCAGTGAAAATCTGCTACAAGTATCAGTTCAACATTCTCGGATTTATACTATTCTTCTTACTATTGCAAAATGCACTTTGTCCATTGGCAATGAAGTAAGGCTGAATTTAAGTATTCGGAACGAACCCATTGCACAAGTGGAGCGTAAAAGGTGGTTGCAACACGCTCTTAATGGGATTTGACTTTGCGAATGTGGAAGTCAGGGTCGCTTCCCACGAACCCTGGCAAAGCTCTAAAGCTCTCGCAAGCCGAGATAAGTGCGACCTATAAAACAGTGCCTTAAAAGAGCTGACAAGTCTTGTGCAATATGGCCAATATCTGAATCGGTAGTTTGAGCTTAAGGTTCGTCCTCTCAACTACCAAATTTTGTTTCAAAATGGTTCAAAGGCATCCACGTCTAGTATGGGAATCAGTTTCCTCTCCCGTTGGAATGGAGCCACACAAGTGGATAAGCGTGGATTTAACTTTACACGGTGGTCTTCATGTGACCATTCGAACGAAGAACGATATTCATTGGTCTGTCCCAAATTTTTCTTATCAAAACCGAGAACATCAACTACAGAAAAATATATAGAAATCTCCGCTCTGTCCCTGTTCTCTTTGTTCGTCGCTTCCTCTGTCAATCATAAACATCCACTCCATACTGACTATTAATTTCAAGACCTAGAATAATGCTCATATTTGGCCTAGCATGCAGACTATGACGCCGAAGAAAGTGCAGAAAAGTAAGAGGTAAGACAAGTGAGAACTAAATTGAATAGGTCGTACACCACGTGTAGGAATCTACCTAAGAGATAAGAGCACAACAAGAAATCCTTCTTGTTCTCAAGCCAAAGGCTAAATCAATTATCACTTAAAACAAGTCTACCTTCTTATTCATCTTAGTATGTTTATATAAAACGAACTTGGAACAACCCTCCAAGTATGAGTAATTACTAAGACTCTTTGGGAAGACAAAGGACTCATAACTATGGACTCTAGAAACTTTAAATGACAATTACTAAATCTTGAAAATATAAGAAATAAATTTTGTTGGGTGTGGGTATCCAAGACTTGCTTGATTCGATGGCTGTGGACACCCTTCTAAACATGTGGCTACTGAAGTATCAGTATGGTTACTAAAGTATTGTTAACTGTTCACATGAGGTAACACTTTAGTAGAACTGATGTTGTTTCAGAATGCTTCAGCATCAGATGCTTTTGCTGCTTGTAAACTCGTCCCTGAGTTTTCATTGTCTTCATCTTCATGGTAGGGAGAAAAATCCGCAATACTAAATGTTGCCAAATTAGCATACTCACCAGGGAGTTCAATCTTGTAGGCATTGTCTCCAATTCTTTTATGCACTTTGAAAGAACCATTGACTTTAGGCTTCAGCTTCCCGTGACGACCACGAGGAAATCTTTCCTTTCTAAGATGTAGCCACACCAAATATCCTTCCTTAAAAGCTACGGGCTTCCAATGCTTATTGGCTCTCTCTTGATACTTCGTATTATGCTTTATGATCATTTCTCGTATTTGCTCATTGTCGCGACCTATTTTTTCGATGGGTGAAACACCTAAAACTAGGTTAATGGATTACTAAGTCCGAAGACTTGGCACGGACTCTCCCAAGTCCTACCAATCGCGATTAAGAAATTAACCCATTTAACATGCAATTATATTTCAAAATTGGAGCCGCCACTAACCAAATAGGGTTGATTAGAAACCCAGGTAAAGTATGGGAGAATACTTTACCCACGCGAACCAGAGATTTAATGGATTCGGGGACATGGTTACGCTAAATTAATTTAACGCCCTTTCGGTACCTTTTATTTTAAAAAGATATATTTTTTTTTTCAGGCAGTCTTGATCAATTTTAACCTAAGATACTAACATGCAAATGGTGGTTATGCGGGTGCACAATCAATTAAACAGCATTTAATAAATCAAAATGCTAAGAAATTATAAACTACAACCTTATTGAAGTCTAAAAGAAAAAACTTCTCAAAAATGTTAAAAATGCATGCCCTAAACATGATTTTCTAAATGACATGACGCCTAATTAAATGCATGACATCTAACTAGATGTAATCTTAGTCTATTTTTGATAGGCATGACTTTTACTTTAATGATATGTGAAATGCAATTCATATGGCCTAATATGAACTATATGTATGCAATCTAATTTATATAATTCTAATATGCATGCGTTTCATGACATGGGATGAATGACATATTAATTCTATATGCATATTCTTTTTGTGATTTTTTATGATTCTTTTTTTTTTTTTTATGTATGCAACCTACACTAAACAATGATGATATAAAATGGGATTAATTATGAGCTAACCTATTAATTAACCAAGTAAATGACTTTTTGTGTTTTCTCTTTTTATTTTATTTACTTTTTTTTAAAAATGACCGAATAATTTTTATTAAAAAAAAAGTAACGTAATGATGCAATACTAATTTTTTGTTTTTTTGTTTTTATCTTTTATTTTATATTTAAAAAGACTACATGATGGGAATACTAAAAAAAAAAACATTAAACTATGACCCACTAATTAAAATGCAACATGTAAAGTGCACATTATGAAATCTATATAACCTAAATAACATTTTTTTATTAAGAAAATTAACCTAATTCTACATGAATCTTAAAAAAAAAAAACTAAAATGCGTTGCTTAAAATGTGAAATGTGTATAGACCTAAATACCTAATATGATGTATGACATGTGGTGAGCAAATAACAATAACATGCCAAAAAAAACATCCATAGAAATCAATGGCATATTATTTTGATATGAATTAATGATGCAAAGCAAATCATGAATTTTGCCATAAAAAGCCTAAATAATCAAAAATCTAACCCGATGTCTCGCGGCTCAAAATTTTTGATTATTTTGATTTAATATGACAAATTTCCTAATCAGATATTACTAATAAAAATTAATCACAGCAATCAAGTTAAAATAAAACACTATGAACAGAATATTTGATATGAATTTAACCTAAAGAAATTACCTAGTCAAGGCACGGCTTGTTGTTGCTAAAAAAAAAACACCTGCACAAGGAAAGATAAAGAAAAACCCCAAGGAAAGGTCACGAGGCAGCAGGGGGCGTCGCTCGGGCGTGCAGGGCTCCGATGAAAGGTGGCTGACGCGCGGGCTACTGGCGCGGGTGTCGGGGGTGGAGCGGCGAGGTGATGACCGGTGAAAGCTCGAGCTGCAGAGGTGTGCAACGGTGGTCGGTGCGGCTCGGGGTGGAGCACCGGTGAGGCGGACGACGTGCGGTGGTCGCGAACGTGGAGGGCTTCGGGGCGGCTGGTTGAAGAAGAAGCACAGTAATTTACTTTTTACTGTGCTTCTCTCTCCTCTGTTGCTTTTTGCTTTTGCTTTTCCCTCTTTGATTGATTTTCTGCTCTTGACACTCTCTCACTTGTCTCTCTCACTCTCTTTCTCTGCCTTTTCAATTCTACCGAAGGGAAGAAAACTTTTACTTTCTCCCCATTGGTATTTCCTTTCCACCCAGAGAAAAGAAAAACTCCAAATGACCGAATTTTTGCTCTGAAGTTTTCGAATTTTTCCCCCATTTTTCCTCTTTTTCTCACGAACCGTTGCCTTTTTATAGTGAAAACCTCTATTGTCTTTTAGAAAGTTATGCTTCCTTGATTGCGGGAATTACAGAATTTCAGCCTCGATTTGCCATCGCAAATTAACATTTCGGTTTTTCACTCATGTTACCAGAAACCCATCCAAGTTTGTTTTGATTTTTGCAAGCAATTCACCTGATGAATATAATCTTTTGATACTTTCCCTTTGATTTATCAATCTGGCCATTATCCTCACCAATTTTGGGTTTGGTTTCCATTTTGACTTTTATTCTCTTGATTTCTTGAAGATCTAATTGAAGCAAGAAAAATTAGTCAGAATTTCCACCTTCCATGCATAATTCAATCAAATCAATTTCCCCCATTTTCATTTTTTTTTCTTTTATTTGTTCAAAATGCAATTTTATTTTTCCAAAATTAGGTGTCAACAGCTGCCCCTCTTTGAAGAGAAGCTCGCAGAAGTTTCCTTCAAAGATATATGACACCTAAATTTAAACCATGCAAAATGAAATATGAAATGCATACGCAAATGTTAATGACTTGACTTTTTTTTTTTTTTTTAAAGAATAAAGGATGCAATGTAAATGCAATGATCTGGTTAGGAACATAGATCTCCATGTGTCTATGACCAATGAAATGCAAATGCAAAGAAGAGCACGTACCTGTCATACCTGTTTTGAGGATTTAGGTGTGAAATGATTCCGATGAGACCTGTCAATCATCTGGAACTCCCTTCAGATAATTGAAAGGCTCAAAGTTTTTAGGGATCTGGAATTCTCATCAGACTCTAAGCACCTGAAAATTGCATCAAGTACTTGAAACTTTAAAAATCTGATTCTTATGTCAGACATTTGAAAACTTTTACTAAACGTCTGGAAATCACATCAGATGTTTGGAAAGACAAACACTTGGAAATCACATCAAGCGTTTAAAAGTTCAAATATCTAGAATTCACACTAGACATTTGGAAACATTTTATAAATAGGTACTTGGAATTCTCATCAAGTACAAAGATGACTGAACAAATTTAGGGTTTCAAAGACAATTCTTTTGGTCTTTGAGGAAAAATTCAATGAAGGCCCATGCATGATGGCTTTATCAAGCTTCTACCGGAAAAATTATCAATAGGACAATTTTCAGTTATAGCGTGAATCTCTTGAACATGCTAAATGAGACACTTTTGGTGTGAAAAGGCTTTTTCACTCGCTCTCATTTAAGAAGGGTTATTTGTCCCGACCATTGATGCGGGAATATATCACTCGATCTTATCATCATCTTGTCGACAAGAGTTCGAATTTTCTTGCAAGCAGTACGACCTTACCAATCTGAGAGGTCTTTGACAAGGACTGTAATGCAAGCTTGGTCAATGGCTTAACAAAGGAACTCTGTAATCATCTCCGGGTTTACAAGTCAAGAACCCTGCAAAATGATAAAGAAATAACCTTGCTCGCACTTCTTCGAGCAATGCTTAAAACATGTGAATTCCTATGTTAATTCAAGTGCCCTAATCTGAAGAGACTTTGTAAGGGACGTAACATAGGCTGGGTTCATGGGTTGAGAAACGAAAGGATCGTTAGGCTCAAAGATGTGTATATGGGTCAAAGTTGGTGATCATCATGACATTGCCACCAGTTTTCTTCGCCACGGATTGTCTTCTTGACAGATTTCTTTATTGGCTCAAAAGTTTATCACCTGATGCCAATGATTATTCAATTGGAGATCTTTTCTCAATTTTTTTCAAAGTCATTTTCTTTGATGATGGACATTGGTCGAGCACACTACTTTTTTTTTTTTATGCCTCCAATTCATCAGTCATTTCTCTCTCTCTTTTTTCACGGGCATTGGCCTTGCTTTTACCAGGCATACTGCTTTTTCATGCCCCCTTAGTTCTATTTTGATTTCAGTTCTTGCACACAATGTGTGTGTCAAGTATACTTTAAATGACACTCGAACCTTCAAGGGTCTTTATCTGTCTCTTGCCTTGCCCCAGTGTGGGGGATGATCATCAACTGGGCTTAAAAGAAACGAGATCACAGGCTCAAGTGGGCTATACAAAGGATATAAGTGTGTAGGATAGTGAAAGAAATGCTCTTCATCATCCTAAGGCACTTAAATTACCATATGAATTCAATGTAATAGCATGACTTGAAGATTGATGCAAGTGAGAGCAAGAAAATTTCAATTCATTTTTGTGACGTCCCAGGGCGTCACGTACTAAGCGCATGCGGAAAATTAATTATAACTATTATTATAATTCTTTCTAATATAAAATAATAACCTCCTTCAGTGATATCCATAGCTTTTACCATTGAAGGTTAACATGTATAACATGGATTATTTAAAATCTAAAGTTTGTACTATGGGGTTATCCCACCATTACTCTACTAAAGATGATTAATATCATTCACATAGATAAGATCACAAGAAGCTTCATTACTTTAACATCACAGGGCTTACAAAATTTTATCGACCTGGACTTCTTTCATGTTCCTCGCCTTTATGTACAACATATAGCAAAAGTAAGGCGCATCATAAACCAGGGATAAAAGGGTATGGGTATCTACTTCATAAGTTCCCACACAAGCCCACGAGCAAAAAGAAAAGAAAGTTAGACAGCTTCTTCGTGATCAAAGGCGTCTAGGCGCCATCCGTCCCAGCTCCCGCACCGTCGTTTCCAAAGGGTATAGGGCCAAACATCGCCCCATCATGCTTGATAAACCAAGCAACAAACTTCAGGGGAGTCATCTCTGCTCTACCGTCGTCCATCCATAACGTAGCCTCGTACTTGGAGAAAGTCAGCTCGACATCATCATCATACACGTTAGTAAAAGTAACCTCAATACTTGCTATCACGCCATAACGAGTTACAGGTGGCACGTCCATACTATCAATCTGAAAAATGTAAGGTATGAGCAAATCTATGCCCAGTAAAGAATAATAAAACTCTAACTTAAATAATCCACAACCATCAATATTACCAGGGAATCATAAACAAGGCAATTCAGAATATAATAATATAATTGTCACAAGCATAGTTAATTAGATATTAATACATCACCTAAATAATCACCTTGTATGCATCCATCTCCATACTTACCTTTTTATATATCAATTTCATATCAAGATGAAATGCAACAATAATGCATGAACTCACTCGCCAAATAGAATTATATTTAGTGTGCACATAATCCACTCTCGAATCAGTCATAACCGGAACTCTGCCGGCCTGATCGAGTCACTTCCGGAAAGTACGTTATCCGGACTTCCACAATATTTCTATTATGGGCATCTCACTCCGAGGCATCCCGGTATCACACAACCGAGGTCCTCCCAAGACCACTCAGCAAGGGGCATCTCACTCCGAGGCATCTCGGTATCACACAACCGAGGCATCCTTGATCACACACAAGGGCATCTCACTCCGAGGCATCCCGGTATCTCTCAACCGAGGCATCCAAGACCACTCAGCAAGGGCATCCCAAACTTCCGGGGCATCACCGGTATCTCTGTACCGATGGGTCCGTTCACCCTCTTAAGCACACATTTCACACCATTACACCTTTGATTAATGCATTTATCGTATGCAAAAGAAAAGACTCCAAAGTATCTATCTAGGTATCTAATTCTCATGATCCTAGCACACGTGCGTGTCCAAATTATAAGATAAAATCCATTACGACATGTCCCATACCATGCCGAACAAATATTCATCCCATAATTAAGCACTATGCACCGCACACATTGCACTCGCATGGTACTATATGCATTTATATTCCTAATGATGTATGTGGCCTAAGATTATGTCTACCGTGATCTTATTAGACTTTATATATATATATTTACCTCATGAGTCGATTATATAACACAGTATATGTATATATAGAAGTTCTCGGATTAGGTCACATTATTCATTAAATGCACAGTTTCTGTTTTGGTAATAGAAAATATTACAATTCTTGTTAAAATATTACCAAATTTTTGTACGTTATACAAGAGACATAGATCTACAACTTTCGTGAAGAAAATTAATTTCGAATCTTACTGTATTAAGAGAAACAATTACTGTAATCTTTATTATTACCCTATACTGACGTCCAGCTTTTACATTTACTAAGAAAATTGTTTTATTACTCAATTCATGTTCATTTAATCTCAAATTTTGACACGTTATTCCTTAGTATGTGCTCTATAATTTTTATTAAGAACTCGAAGTCCAATTCTTAACAGGTAAATACAGAAAATTCATAAAATCAGTGAAGGTCATACTAATTACCACAGAACAGTTTACTGACTTTACTGAGTTCGTTTCCATTTCTACATTTTTATAAATGTTTATTATTATAACTACGTGTATAATTCATTCTTATATGTGTTCCTTCATGTAAAATGGTTCTTCCATATTTCTATTAACATACATAAAGAAAACTTAACACAAACAGAAAACTTTATAACTATTTTCGCCTAGAACCGAATAGATACCTCCCTATTCTTACTTTTAACTTAATGAAACAACTTATCTATCCATAATTTTCTTCCAACATACTCAAATGCTTACTCTCAGCAACACAAAACTTATCTTTCTTGAACAAACACTCTATTTCACAGCTCGGCTCGAAGTGCCGTTGTACCCGCAAGCCATTTATCACGATTTCTACCCAAAACAACACACTCGGCATCCACTTCATCACTTGTTCAACAACACAGCCAACCTTCATCAGATTTTCGAGACATGCAAAGCTCAAAAACAACATGCAAAGACCTCTAGCTTCACTCTTAGGTCCATCAAGCTCAAAACAACACAAATCCATCACTTCTCACCACTTTTCTTCACAAAACAGCACACTTTCTTTTGGATTTCGCCTCATGCAAGGTCTGAATATAACATGCAATGGTTTCTACAACTAATCCATCACTTATACAGCATAGATAAACAACAAAACAACAACTATATCTCATATTCCTCATAGCTTGGTTAGATTCACAAGCTATTCTTGATGAAGTAGTGGATACACTTCAATTTAGAGTTCCATTCTTCCTTACCTTGCTCGGCTATCAACCTAACACAAAAACACTCCAAGAACAACACCAAAACTTCACATGCAAGAGAGAAAATGACTGGTTTTGCTGCTGGTTCTTCCCTGCTCGTCCGAGAGAGAAGAAGAGAAGATGGAAGTGAGTTTGTACGGTTCTTGAGGAGAGAGAGAGAATTTCGAATTTATGAGGGGAAAACAAGCTACAAGCTAGTCCTAGGTTAGTGTAATGATTGGATTTAGTTAATGATTACATTTCCTTGAAGTTGTCATTTCGGTTCTGTGGATTTGAGAGTAAAACCGTGGGTGGGGGAGAGAGAAAACGGATGGAGAGGAGGGAGAAGGTGTCGTGTCTTCCAAAGGGGGTTTCCTTGCCAATTTTCCACTTAATTCTTTTATTAGGTCTTAATTCATATCATTAACTATAACATTAATTGACAATGTCCTTCAATTAATCCCTTTCATTTCCACTTAATTCAATCACACGAAATTGTAACCTATACCACAAATCAAATAGTTAATGTTAGTCAAAAAGAAAACCATCACAAAATACTAAAGTCAGAATTTACATTAGCATCACAATTATTAATTTAAATCACCTTAATTGAGATCTATAAATATTAACTAAAATAAAATTACTTGGGCCTAATTTATCTATTCCTAGCCCAACGGGCCTAATCCATAACAATCCCGGCCCACTAAACTAAGCCTTCGATCCTAAGAATTCCGAACCTTGGCCCACTTAAACCAAGTCCAAGCCCACTATCTCTCACTCGAATTCACAAGTCCAATTCGTGTGGCCCACTCATTTCTCAAGCCCATTCGATCCTCACGGTCCATCGGGTTCACTTCTTGGCCCATTTAAGAATAATTCCGAACTCCTAATGATTCCATTACACTAATGAAGGTCAATGAAATTCGGGATGTCACAATTTTCCTCACTTCATGATGTCATTTTTATCTCCCAGTTGCCCCGATGTGGGGTGATTCTTGACAGGGGTAATTTGAAAAGAACATCCATAAGTGTATGGGCTCAAAAATGGTTAAGCAATGGAACACCTGTAGTGTTTGGGATAGAGAAATGAATTGCCTCTTGTCATTTCAGCTGTCGTACTTTTCGCAAGAAAATTCTTCACCTTGAAATACAAAATGTTTCCATACTCACCTCACAATATATAGACAGGGGACGGTGTATGGGATTAGGCTTGCCTTTCACGCCTCATTTAGAATGCTCAAGTAACTCGACGTCTTTCACATCTTTCACTGAATTATCCATTTTGATAAATTTCAAGCGGAATTGATGAATTTGCACAATATCATGTGAAAGCATTCTATAATGATAAAGAGGGCATGCTCATAAAGTGAAAACTATTATGTGTCCATGTCTTGCCCTTCCTTTGTAAAGGAGCTCATAGAGATTCCTTACAAAAATAAGACACCATCGTTCACATCCATTCTTTGCCCCTGCAAAAATAAAATATGCAACATTATACACTGAAGATTTGACCAACTTTGAGCGAGGAAAAGGTTTTTACGAGCCCTTTTATTCATGGATAGTATTTCTTTACAGCATCAGAATTTACAGGATTTGTGAATTCCCGCCCATCCATTTCTGCCAAAATTAAAGCACCTTCGGGAAGTACTTTCTTCACAATGTATGGCCCTTGTAATTCGGAGTGAATTTGCCACGAGGATCAAGGTTAATTGGTAGCATCTTGCGTAGCACCAAATCATGGACCTTGAAATGCCTTGGGCGAACCTTCCAATTAAAGGACTTGGCCACCTGCTGTTGATAACATTGGCCATGACATACGGCCTTCAATCATTTTTCTTCAATCAAATTGAGTTGGTCATACCTCTGTTGTGCCCATTCAGCTTCTGTCAGCTTAGACTGAGACAATATTCTTAGAGAAGGGATTTCTACTTCAAGCGGGACCGCTTCCATGCCGTACACCGTAGAAAAGGAGTTGCCCCGTAGAAGTGCGAACGAAGTCCTATACGCCATCGAGCGTAAGGAAGTCTCTCGTGCCGCCACGATAATTATCAGCCTGTCTTTGCCGAATCTTCTTGATTTTCTTATTCGCCGCTTCAACCGCACCATTCATCTGAGGGTGATAGGGCGATGAATTCAAATGACGAATTTTGAACTCCTTGAACAAATCATTAACAAGCTTGTTGTTAAGGTTTGTCCCGTTATCTGTGATGATGGCTTTAGGCACGCCATAACGAGCAATAATATCCCGTTGCACAAACTTCACGACATTCTTTGCGGTAACAACTGCATAGGATGCTGCCTCTATCCATTTTGTGAAATAATCAATAGCGACCAAGATGAAACGATGGCCATTCGAAGCTTTGGATTAATTGGGCCGATTACATCGATGCCCCACATTGAAAAAGGCCATGACTCGACGGTTGATGCAGCTCATTTGGAGGAACATTTATCTTGTCTCCATAAATCCGACAACGGTGACAACTTCGACATGTTGAATGCATCGCCTTCAAAGTCAGCCAAAAGTAACCTAGTCTCATAATCTTCTTTGCTAACACGTGGCCGCTCATGTGAGGACCACACACCCCTTCATGTATTTCTTCCATCAATTGAGTGGCTTCCTTAGCATTGACACATCTAAGTAGGACGGTGTCGAAAGACCGTTTGTATAATGTATCTCCACTAATAAAGAATTTGGAGGCAAGTTTCATGAGATGCTTTCGGTCAGCTGGATTGCTACCTTTTGGGAACTCTTGCTTTTGAATATAGGTCATGATGTCATGGTACCATGGTTTTCCATCCGGTTCCTCTATCACTACCATGCAATAAGCTGGCCTCAGCAAAACCTCTATTTTCAGAGGCTCGACCTCTAACCCATCAGTGACCTGCAGCATAGAAGACAACGTCGCAAGTGCGTTTGCGAATTGATTATGAGACCTTGGCAAATATTCAAACGAAACTTCCTCGAACTTTTCCATCAGATCCTCTAAATACTTGTGGTATGGGAGCAACTTGGCCTCCTTAGTCTTCCATTCACCTACAGTCTGCATTATGATTAATGTGGAATCCCCGAACACTTTTAACTTGGCCACACCTATCTCAATTGCAGCCTGAAGCCCGAGGATGCAAGCTTCATACTCGCCACGTTGTTAGTGCATGGGAATACCAATTTTGCAGCCACCGGATGGTGCTGTCCATCTCGGGGATATCGAACCGCCCCGTGCAGAACCGAACAAGTTTACAGCTCCATCAAAGAACATCTTCCACGAGTCTTCATTTATACTCAAGACGCGGTCATCAAGGAAACTGTCATTGTCATTAGAGACTCCCGAATTCTCGGCCAATAGGTCAGCGATCACTCGACCCTTAACCGACTTTTGTGGCATGAATTGTACATCAAATTCGGAAATTAAAATTTGCCATTTGGCCAACTTACCCACCAAAGCTAGTCGCTCAAGTAAGTACTTGATGGGGTCGCTCTCAGTCACGAGGAATGTCTGGTAATGCAGTGTGTATTGTCGCAATCTATGCAATACCCATACCAAAGCTGCACAAGTCTTTTCAACATCAGGATACTTCAGCTCTGATACAGTGAACTTCTTGCTCAGGTAATAAATGGCTCGTTCTTTCTATCGACGGGACTTTCTTGAGCCAACATTGCACCTAGTGACTCACTATGAATAGTGAGGTAGAGAATTAAAGGATGACCTGGCGATGGTGGGACAAGCATCGGTGGATTCATCAAGTAACTCTTCAACTTGTCGAACGCTTCTCGACATTCATCATCCCAATTGACTCGTGCATTCTTCTTTAGGAGCTTGAAGAATGGCTTGGCGGTTTCGTAAAGTTGGGAAATGAATCGAGCAATATAATTCAACCTCCCCAAAAGGCTTCGGACTTCTTTCACCGTTGACGGAGGTCGCAGCTCACAAATGGCTTTAGCTTTTGCTGGGTCGATTTCAATCCCTTTACTACTCACAATGAATCCGAGCAATTTACCAGATGTTGCTCCAAACACGCACTTAGCGGGATTTCGTCGAAGCTTGAACTCACGGAGTCGATCAAATAACTTCTTCAAGGTTTCGATGTGGCTTCTTCCAGGTCGAGTCTTTGCAATCATATCATCGACATAGACCTCAATCTCTTGATGCATCATGTCATGAAACAATGCTATCATGGCTCGCTGGTAAGTTGCCCCTGCATTTTTGAGTCCGAAGGGCATAACCTTATAATGAAAGGTTCCCCACGGGGTGATAAATGCAGTCTTCTCCTTGTCTTCCTCCTTCATCCTTATCGATTGTACCTTAAAACCATCCATAAATGAGAATAGTTCAAAACCAGCGGTACTATCCACAAGGACATCTATGTGCGGTAACGGAAAATCATCTTTTGACCTGGCCTTGTTCGGATCCCGATAATCAACACATACTCGAACCCGACCGTCTTTCTTCATTACCGGTACAATGTTGGCCACCCATTCGGGTACTGTGAGACTTCAATGAATCCCACCTTCAAGAGCTTCATCACTTCCTCCTCTATCTTCTTTGAGAGTTCGGGCTTGGTTCTCCATAGCCTCTGCTTCTTAGGTGGCACATCCAGATTGGTAGGTAGGCAATGCTCCACAATTGACGGGTCTAGGCATGTCAGCATATGTCCATGCAAAGATATCCTCATATTCCTTCAGTAACTGAGTTAGGCGCTCGGCTTCATCTTTGGGAAGACTCGCCCCAATTTTCACTTCTTTGGCTTCTTCAGTGTCACTTAAATTAATAGTGACGGTCTACTCGGATGTGGGAGTCTTAGCCTTTTCATGTTGTTCCCAACTACGTTGCACTTCACTGGAGTCTTCGTTTGAGTCTTCGGGATCATCAGTATTAGCACATGATGTATTAGATTGGACTATTCTCACACCTTTGCAAGTCTCAATATCGTTCCTGAAACAGGAAGTGGATGAATTAGAAAGACAAACAGGGTAATCTATTTTTGAAATTCTTTTGGCAAAAACCATTTTTAAACATTTTGACACAAGGAAGCATGATGAAGCCCAGCCTCGAATTTTCCTTGGATTTTTCTTTTCTTTTATCGGCTGGATATCATCACATAGGGCTAGTTTGGTGTACTTCATCATGCCCTCAAAACTTGAAATAAAATTGTAATTTCATTGAATAGAATCAAATGAATTACATTATTGAAATGGAAATTGTGATTCCTAACCCCTAAAAAGAGAAAAAATCGAAAATGATTCCTAGAAAGCGAAAACGATTCCTAAAAAGCGATAAAAAATTCTCATGCAGGAGAATGTGCTAGGTCACTCTTCATGGTCCATTTCTTCCAGAGGTTCTTCATCAATGTCTCCCATGACGAGATCGTCGAATAGACTCGCGATTCCTCCTAGGGCATCATCGAGTTCTCTCGTCTCTCGGGAGGCGTCGATCGTCCATGTCATCCCATCCACTTGGAACTATGTTGCGGGAGTCAAAGTAAAAGCGGGAGGAGCCGAATACTTCACCAGGTAATCAAACTTGCCACTAGGCTGCCCCAGTGAGTGTCCATCACTTCCACTTCATCTTGCCTCATCTTAGGGACATTGTCGCTTAGTTTTTTTCGGCAATGACCAACAGCGGGTCATCTTCCAGTCGCATGTCATCGTGGCTCATTTGGGTCTTGCCTGACTGCTTTAGGACTACTGTCTCGGGGAGAGCAAGTGTGGGAGTCAAATCCGCTCAGAGGGATTGAATTTGAGCTGTCATGAATTGCATAGAGGCGAGCAACTGTCGGAGTTGGACTTCCATAGCGGAGATACGATCACGCATTTCAGTTTGGTCGGCCATTCTAGCTCTTGATCACCTAAGGAAAATAGGTGAAAATATGTAAGTATGAGGTGTAATGAGAAAACCAATCCATGACAACAATCTATTTTTTTAGTCAAGAAAAATTCACATATGAAAATGATTTTCTAAAAAAGGACTAGGAAAACAAAGACATGAGATGCCCCGGTAGGGACGAAATTTTTAAACATGAACTAGGAAGAGTCAAGACAAGAATTGAAAACAAATTTCCATTTTTTTTTTTTATTTTCCAAATGATTCGTTGCATGGCAATTTCCTCATTTCATTTTTAATTGACAAAGGAATTAAATCAATGATTGACCTAAATTGTCATGAACCGACCCAAAAGTATAACAAAATAAATTGCATGGTACATGGATAGGAGACTTACTTTACCAAGGAAAATCAATGGTAATCACATAGACAGGCGCATGAGATGTGAGGCTTAACACCTAAACTACGAGGCTTAGCAAGTGAGAACTAAAAGGATGAACCGACTTGTCGCAGTCTCACGTACAAATGTCGGGTCCTCTTAGCTCGGCTCGGGCCAAAAGAAAATCCCATGGTCACGCAGTTTCATGAGCAAGGATAAACGTTTTGACATCAAGAAAAATTTTCGGAGTTGAGAAAGGCAACCTCTACATCGCGGTCTCGCGTTCGAGGTTGGTTCATTTCTCAACACCATCCTAGAATCCTTAAATGCGGTCCAGGTCCGACGGCAGGTTGTGTGTGCAATGTGTAGTGCTAAAACAATTTAAAAATCATGCACAACAATTTATAATACAAACAGCATTTCAATGATAAGAAAAACATTCAATCCCAACACCTTCCTACAAAACAAATAGTTAGCAAGCACTACTCCCCTTATACCTCCTTTCTGTAAAAACATTTAACACTTCATGTTAGGAGCGTACCTTGTTTCCATGCTGCAAAAAAAAAAAAAAAATTTTAAAAAAAACAGGCTTATGTCCACTATGAGTTTTAACTCTAAGTCCCCAGTGGAGTCGCCAAGCTGTCGCGACCTGTTTTTTCGATGGGTGAAACACCTAAAACTAGGTTAATGGATTACTAAGTCCGAAGACTTGGCACGGACTCTCCCAAGTCCTACCAATCGCGATTAAGAAATTAACCCATTTAACATGCAATTATATTTCAAAATTGGAGCCGCCACTAACCAAATAGGGTTGATTAGAAACCCAGGTAAAGTATGGGAGAATACTTTACCTACGCGAACCAGAGATTTAATGGATTCGGGGACATGGTTACGCTAAATTAATTTAACGCCCTTTCGGTACCTTTTATTTTAAAAAGACATTTTTTTTTCAGGCAGTCTTGATCAATTTTAACCTAAGATACTAACATACAAATGGTGGTTATGCGGGTGTACAATCAATTAAACAACATTTAATAAATCAAAATGCTAAGAAATTATAAACTACAACCTTATTGAAGTCTAAAAGAAAAAACTTCTCAAAAATGTTAAAAAGGCATACCCTAAACATGATTTTCTAAATGACATGACGCCTAATTAAATGCGTGACATCTAACTAGATGTAATCTTAGTCTATTTTTGATATGCATGACTTTACTTTAATGATATGTGAAATGCAATTCATATGGCCTAATATGAACTATATGTATGCAATCTAATTTATATAATTCTAATATGCATGCGTTTCATGACATGGGATGAATGACATATTAATTCTATATGCATATTCTTTTTGTGATTTTTTATGATTTTTTTTTTTTTTTTTAATGTATGCAACCTACACTAAACAATGATGATATAAAATGGGATTAATTATGAGCTAACCTATTAATTAACCAAGTAAATGACTTTTGTGTTTTCTCTTTTTATTTTATTTACTTTTTTTTTAAAAATGACCGAATAATTTTTATAAAAAAAAGTAACGTAATGATGCAATACTATTTTTTTTTGTTTTTTTGTTTTTATCTTTTATTTTATATTTAAAAAGACTACATGATGGGAATACTAAAAAAAAACATTAAACTATGACCCACTAATTAAAATGCAACATGTAAAGTGCACATTATGAAATCTATATAACCTAAATAACATTTTTTTATTAAGAAAATTAACCTAATTCTACATGAATCTTAAAAAAAAACTAAAATGCGTTGCTTAAAATGTGAAATGTGTATAGACCTAAATACCTAATATGATGTATGACATGTGGTGAGCAAATAACAATAACATGCCAAAAACATCCATAGAAATCAATGGCATATTATTTTGATATGAATTAATGATGCAAAGCAAATCATGAATTTTGCCATAAAAAGCCTAAATAATCAAAAATCTAACCCGATGTCTCGCATGCTCAAAATTTTTGATTATTTTGATTTAATATGACAAATTTCCTAATAAGATAATACTAATAAAAATTAATCACAACAATCAAGTTAAAATAAAACACTATGAACAGAATATTTGATATGAATTTAACCTAAAGAAATTACCTAGTCAAGGCACGGCTTATTGTTGCTAAAAAAACACCTGCACAAGGAAAGATAAAGAAAAACCCCAAGGAAAGGTCACGAGGCAGGGGGCGTCGCTCGGGCGTGCGTGGCTCCGGCGAAAGGTGGCTGACGCGCGGGCTACTGGCGCGGGTGTCGGGGGTGGAGCGGCGAGGTGATGACCGGTGAAAGCTCGAGCTGCAGAGGTGTGCAACGGTGGTCGGCGCGGCTCGGGATGGAGCACCGGTGAGGTGGACGGCGTGCGGTGGTCGCGAACGTGGAGGGCTTCGGGCGGCTGGTTGAAGAAGAAGCACGTAATTTACTTTTACTGTGCTTCTCTCTCCTCTCGCTGCTTTTTGCTTTTGCTTTTCCCTCTTTGATTGATTTTCTGCTCTTCCGACACTCTCTCACTTGTCTCTCTCACTCTCTTTCTCTGCCTTTTCAATTCTACCGAAGGGAAGAAAACTTTTACTTTCTCCCCATTGGTATTTCCTTTCCACCCAGAGAAAAGAAAACTCCAAATGACCGAATTTTTGCTCTGAATTTTTTGAATTTTTCCCCCTTTTTCCTCTTTTTCTCACGAACCGTTGCCTTTTTATAGTGAAAACCTCTATTGTCTTTTAGAAAGTTATGCTTCCTTGATTGCGGGAATTACAGAATTTCAGCCTCGATTTGCCATCGCAAATTAACATTTCGGTTTTTCACTCATGTTACCAGAAACCCATCTAAGTTCGTTTTGATTTTTGCAAGCAATTCACCTGATGAATATAATCTTTTGATACTTTCCCCTTTGATTTATCAATTTGGCCATTATCCTCACCAATTTTGGGTTTGGTTTCCATTTTGACTTTTATTCTCTTGATTTCTTGAAGATCTAATTGAAGCAAGAAAATTAGTCAGAATTTCCACCTTCCATGCATAATTCAATCAAATCAATTTCCCCATTTTCATTTTTTTTTTCTTTTATTTGTTCAAAATGCAATTTTATTTTTCCAAAATTAGGTGTCAACACTCATGAAGCTTCTTTAGATAGTGAGTATGATCCTCAGCATCTCCATTAAAATATTGAGAGATGGGAAGTGGAGCTAAGTCCTAGGGATTAATAGGATTCTTCCCATACAGCTGAGCACTCGCTGTGAGGCGGTTCCTCCGGTCTTATAAAAAAAAAAGGACTTTTTCCGATTGTTTGGCTTGAAGACCGATTGTAAGCAAATTTAGCTTGAGCCAAAGTGGTGTCCCATTGTTGCAAGTTACTTTCGATTAAGCTTTTTAAAAGATTTCCCAAACTTCGATTAACAACTTCAATTTGCCCATTAGTTTGGAGATGATGAGAAGAGCTAAATTGAAGAGTTGTGCCTAGCTTCTTTCATAGTGTGCGCTGACTGATAAATTTTAAATATGGATTGAATGTCATTGTCTTTGAAATAACATGAAGTTTCATGATCTCCTAGAAGTAAAGATTCGCCACATGAGTAGCATCCAAGGTCTTGTTACATGGCACAAAATGTGCCATTTGGAGAATCGATCAACAACCACCATAATCAAGTCTTTACCCCTTTGTGTTCGAGGTAAACTCACCACAAAGTCTAGGCTCACATCTTCCCAAGGGGTGGTTGGAACCGGTAATGGAGTATACAAGCTGATGTTTTGAGTATGGCTTTTGGCAATGTGACAAGTTCGACATTGCTCCATATGTCTCATAACATCTTTCTCCATGTGAGGTCAATAAAAATTTTCTTTGACAAGAGAGAGTGACTTGTCTCTTCCAAAATGTCTGGTTAATCCTCCACCATGGTCTTCATTGATAATGGCTTCCCTTAGAGAACTTCCTGATATGCACAAACAATTATTCTTGAAAAGAAACCCATCTTGCAACAAGAATTACTAAATTGGACCCTTTGAACAATCATTCCAAATTTGCCCAAAGTCTAGATCATCTTCATAAAGCTTCTTGATCATGTTGAGGCCTAAGACCTTCACTTGCATTGTGGATAACAAGGAATGCCTTTGACTTATTGCATCTGCCACTCGATTAAGAGTTCTAGCTTTATGTTTGATAATAAAAATGAAAGCTTGAAGAAACTCTACCCACTCGGCATGCCGATTGTTGAGCTTTTGTTGAGTATTTACATACTTCAAGGCTTCCTGATTCAAATAGAAAACAAACTCCTTGAACAATAGATAATGT
This sequence comes from Eucalyptus marginata, assembly GCA_014182565.1. Taxonomy (NCBI): domain Eukaryota; kingdom Viridiplantae; phylum Streptophyta; class Magnoliopsida; order Myrtales; family Myrtaceae; genus Eucalyptus; species Eucalyptus marginata. The sequence continues at coordinate 31,100,176 of CM024589.1, forward strand.
TGCCAATGATCTAAAGCTCTAACAATAGCTTTAAATTATTTATCATAAGTAGAGTAATTCTAGCGGGAATTATTCAACTTCTCACTAAAGAATGCAATGGACTTTCCTTCTTGACTAAGAACTACGCCAATTCCCACATTAGAGGCATTACAATCAACTTAAAAGACTATAATAAAATTTGGAAGTGCAAGAATTAGAGCCTTGGTTACTTTCTTTAAAGGAGTTCGAAGTTTTGTTGTGCTTCTTTAGTCTACTTGAAACTTCCTCCCTTCAAGCATTCGGTGATAGGAGAAATAATGGTATTGAAATGCTTGATAAAGCAACGATAAAAGATGCCAAATCATGGAAACTTCGAATATCATGAATAGATGTTCGAATGAGCCAACTTATGATCACCTCCACCTTGCTAGAATCCATCTTGATGCCTTCCTTAGACACAACATAGCCTAGGAAGACAAGGCTATTGGAAATGAACTAACAATTCTTTAAGTTTGCATATAACTTTTTCTCCCTTACAACCTTGAAAACTTAGACAAGATGCTTCAAGTATTGCTCATGGGTAGAGCTATAAACAAGAGTGTCATCAAAATAAACAACAACAAAGCCGCCAATAAATGGTTTAAAAATATAATTCATAAGGCACATAAAGGTACTAGGAGCATTTAAAAGGCCGAAAGGCATGACCATCCACTCATAGAGGTCTTTCCTATTTTGAAGGCGGTTTTCCATTCATCTTTTGCTCTCATTCGAATTTGATGATTTCCACTTTGAAGATCAATCTTAGAAAAGATAGTAGTGCCATGGAGTTAGTCGAGGAATAGGAAAATTGCACTTAATGGTTATCTTGTTTACCACTCGACTATTGATGTGCATACACCATAACCCATCCTTCTTCAGCACAAGAAGGGTGGGGACAACACATGAACTCAAACTCCCTCACCATTCCTTTAGCCATGAGTTTATCTACTTATCGTTGAAGATCTTCATGCTCTTTAGGGCTCATTCGGTAGGCTGCCTTGTTTGGAATGGCGGCTCTTGAAACAAAATCAACACAATGCTGAATTTCTCTTATGGATGGAAGACCGGGTGGAATCTCTTTCGGAAAAATATCCTTACATTATTGAAGAAGAGGTTTTACTTGAGAGGGGACATCATGGTGTTCTTCATTCTTTTCTAATACCACAAAAGCACATTTCTTCGATGATTCATCCAAAGCTTTATCAACTTTGGATTTAGAAAGTAAATTATTTCCCTCCCCATTAGATGGTTTAGTAGTGCTCTCCATTTTGAAACAACCCAAGGTGATTTTGACTCCATCTTTCTTGAAAGCGTAAGTATTCTTGAACCCATCATGCTTAGTTTTTCTATCAAATTGCCATGGCCTCCTACAAAGCAAATGACAGGCATCCATGGGAACAACATCACACCACACTTTATCTTTATATATTTTTCTGATGAAAAATTGAACAAGACATTGCTTATTAACCCTTACCTCGTTCCCTTTGTGAAGCCAAGACAATTTATAAGATTGTGGGTGCTTTTCCATCTTGAGGCGCAACTTGTCTACCATTATTGTAGCCACCATGTTCTCGCAACTTCCTCCGTTGATGATAACATCACACACCTTTCCATGAGAAGTGCATCTAGTCTGAAAAATATTATTGCGAAGCACATACCATCCTCACTAGGAGTAACGTTCAAGACCCGATGAAGAATTAGAGATTCTCCTTGGTCTCCATAGATAACTCCATCTTTCGCTTGGATGTTTCGTTGGTACCAAGGGAATCTTCACATTGCTCTTCCTCAAGTTCCTCTTCTACTAGAGAGATGATCTTGCAATTTGGACATTCGAATGCAATATGTCCAAACCCTTGACATTTGAAATATCGGATAGAGCTATGGCACTTGGAACTTGACTCTCCATTATTCTTAGGAGTAGACTCTGAAGTGGTTGCCCTAATCTTAGAAGTAGATGACATCTTGCCCTTCAAAAAGTCTTCTTTATTCCGATATGGAGAGGTATGACCAGAAGCCTCTTTAAGTTGCCGATCCACCTTAAGTGCAAGTTGACAAACATCATTGTAAGTCCAATAAGGTTGAAGTTGGAAAATATTATCTATTTCAAATCGAAGTCCACCAAGGTAACGGGCAATAGTTTGCTCCTCTCCTTCGGAAACATCACAAAGCATTATGAGATGATCAAATTCCGCGGTATATTCTTCCACGGACAGCTCCTTTTGTTTGAAATTGTGGAATTGAAGGAAAGTATCTTGACGGTAGTTTGGTGGTAAAAACTTCTTCTTGAATTCTTTTCTCATCTTCTCCCATGTTATGATACAGTTTCTTCTTTCACAAGCTCTTTGCTTCTTCAAGTGCTCCCACCAAATAGAAGCATGCTTTTTGAGTTTGATAGCAACTAGCTTCACCTTTTGATCAGTCGGGATGTCTTTGTAGTCAAAGACTCTTTCCGCAGCATGCAGCCAATCTATAAATTCTTCCGGTTGCATCTTCCCCTCGAATTCGGGAATATCAACCTTTACATAGGAATCTTGCTTGATTCCATGGAGCCTTTGATATCGACGTTGAGGAAGTTCTTCCTCACTTGAAGCATGACTTCGAGCATCGGCAAATGGGCCAATGTCCTCTTCATCAAAGGGAACATCTTCTGAATCATGATGCGAATAATCACGTTCCAGAAGTTTGAAGCGTTGCAAATGCTCCTACAGTTGCTACACTTGTCTCCTTAAATCATCCATCTCCATGTCTTGTAGGTCTGTTTCCCAAGCCGTAGAAGACTCAACATTTGGTTCACGTTGATGATGACCAAGCATTGAACCAAAGCTCTGATACCAATTTGACGCTGGAGAAAGTGTAGAGAAGTAGGAGGTAACACAAATGAGAACTAAATTGGATAGGTTGCTCACCACTCACAGGAATCCACCTAAGAGATAAGAGCACAACGAGAAATCCTTCTTAATCTCAAGCCAAAGGCTAAATGAATTACCACTCAAAATAAGTCTACCTTCTTATTAATCATAGTATGTTTATATAAAACAGACTTGAAACAACCCTCCAAGTATGAGTAATTACAACCATTGGGGTTTGCTCCAGTGGCCACCCTTCCAACTTGGAAGGGGGAGGTGGGGGGTTCGAATCCCCACCTTCTAAGGGGGTTGGGGTGGGGACGCTGTAGTTTCAGGAGTGGGTTTCGACTCCCACGCTTTGCAAGGAGGCAGGGTAAAAGTCTGAGAGTGAGCGTTAGAATGGAAATAGAGTAGAATCGACAAAAAAGTATGAGTAATTGCTAAGACTCTTTGGAAAGACAAAGGACTCATAAATATGGACTTTAGAAACTTTAAATGACAATTACTAAACCTTGAAAATATAAGAAATAAATGTTGTTGGGTGTAGGTATACAAGACATGCTTGATTCAATGAATGTGGACACCCTTCAAAACATAAAGTTACCGAAGTATCAGTATGGTTACTAAAGTATCATTAACTATGCACACGCGATTACCGAAGTGTCAGGACCCCAACTCCATCTCTAGGGTCACGAGCGACGGGGGTTATTTTCACGATGTCCAGGCACGTCTTCGTTCCATTTCTTTTTATCTTTTCATTAAGCACATGCAGAAGCGTTACAAACAACACCCGGACAACAACAAGTAGCCAGGAAAACAACCACTTGCAAACACACAATTACATCAGTTACATTTACAAGCCCTTTTTGTCATGGGTTGTTATATTTACAATCATTACATGCTCTATGCTCAAAAAGGCTGGGGTAAATCTTAACTCCTCTACTGAGACTGCAACCCCTCCATACCTACAATCTGAAAAACAATAGGGTGAGTCATGGACTCAGTAAGTAAAACCCCTAGTATTGGTATAGCTTGGAAATTCCTAAGGGACAATTAGTATAGCAAGCTACTGGATGAATAGCTCTCCATTAGATATGATAGCGTGTCAGATTCCCAAAGAAGTTCAGCCAGTTAATATTGCTGATTATTCTATTCTTTGAGTATTTGGTTGCTTGTTTATGCTCGAATGAGTGATGATAAGCTTGATGGGATGGAAATGGTGCATATTCGATTAAATTCACCTACTGTGAGTATTGAAATTACATTTAACGAGTCTCCAATAATCCTGGAAAGGAGTGATTATGGTAGTGTTTATTAAAATCTAGACGTTGTTCAACTCAAGATGGAATTGCAATGAGAAACTCCTGAGGTAGCGGATAACTGTACAGTAATTGACACAGACATTTGTAGGGCGATGGAGCCAACAAAGCCAATAGTTATTGTAACCACTAAGTTTCACAAGATGCATGCTCGATCTCTTGACATATACACATACAAATGCGGTATTGCGTTATTTGCGATAAATGAGGTTGTCTCTACAAATTCTTGTGGAGCGGTTAAATGTGCATATAGAGTCGGTATCTTAATGAGGTCAATGGATTTGGCGAAGTTCAAGCATGACATGGACTTAGAACATGACTATAGTGGTTGAGCCCATGAGGGGTTGTAGCAAAGTAGGGAAGTGATTGTAACTTAGCTCCAATGCAAAGCTAATGTGAAAATTGTTAAATATAGTCTCGAGTTTGAGCTTGTAAACAAAATCTGATCAAGTATGTTTTCTAGTTGAGTGGCTTCCTAATTTAAGCACGATTCCTAAAAAGGGTTCCCCTTTGGATCCAAATTTGACATTCATTAGAAGTGGGTCTGCTTTGTGAATTGTATCCATGAGACAATTATTCAATCCAGTAAGTCTTGGGGTAAGATATGTGAATACTTTTGTAAGATTGAGAGATTGTTTCCCAAGTAATTGTGAAGACTGAGCACTATGTGAGTAATTAGGTATAATTTGGGGTTAGAAAATACTAAGAATGCTTGAATGACATGAGTGTAGTTGTAATCTCCATTATGTTACTTGATCCATAGTAGAATTTTGTAATGTTGTCTCTGTAATATCCATTGTACCGCTTTATTATCTTCTAGCTCCACTCAACTAAGAATCTAAGGCTTGTTACTCATTGCTAGTACAACAAAATTTTTACATTTCATTACGAATAGTTAAGTTCAGCCTTACTTCGTTTTGAATGAAACAATTCACATGAAGAATCGAGATTCATAGAAATCCGAGAATGTTTGACTAATACTTTTATTCTGTACCAGATTAACTGCTTTGTTTCTCATGAATAAAGTTCACTTGCTTTCCTAACAAAACAGAAATGTACAGGAGTTAAAAGATTCAATTTACGTCATTATAATGTCATTGATCCTGAAAACCAAGGGTTGAAATTGATCAACAAAAGTAAAGAGGGACTGAGAAAGCTAGTATCGTTTGTTTCCTCAATGGCCAATTCAATTTCCTTTATTTTCCTCAGGCTGAACCATTCTCATAAGATCAAGATACGACTTCCTTGAAGCTCACGAGAGAAGAGTCCCCTCAAGTAATCCGCAACGCCGATTCTTCTGAACAGTGCCGGCTTGTCCGGTGTGATTAGGCTAGGTGCAGGACCAATTTCCTCTTCCAATTTCGGGCTGTAAAATGTGGCAATTGAGAGCCTCTCCTTAATCAAGTTAACTGTTGCTTGGTGCTCAATGCTACGATAAGTACCATTTGTCACAATCTGTATTGATCATCAAATGCACAAACTATTTCATCATGTCTCTAACGATTTTTTCTTCATGAATACTCATTCTATCAAACTGATTAGCCCATTTCATATGAATAAATAATGATGTCCACATTGGGATTTTGAAAATATACATGTAACTACACATGTCTCCCCCATTTTATTACAAGGAAAAAAAATCATAAAACAACCCAAATTGTGTTCACTGTGACACATTTAATAAATAATGATGTCCACGTTTATTTTAATTTTTTTTTGTGATAAAAAAACCCAAAACTATATTCACCGTGACACATTTAATATAGCCATTTTTTTGTGACATCAAAATTTCCAAACTTGTAATTACGGGATGCATTTACCTTCCATCAAGATTCAATTAGCTGATTTTTCAGCCAAAATGGCATTATTTTTTTTTCATTTAAGTATCGTTGGTGCCGGTGTCAACACAATTTGTCTTATGCTATCCATTAAGGCAGATTTTTAACAGTCTCCATTGACAGAATATTAGCATATGGTAAATGTGTCACATAGAAATAAGTTTGGGAGTTTTATCGTCACAAGAAAAAAATTAGGATAAATATGCCACAATGAGTATAGTTTGAGATTTTCGAAAGTGTTTTCTCTTTATTATTTGATTAATTGATTCACAACCGCAGATATTTTCTTTTGGATAGATTACTCATCCAAAGATATTTTTTAAAATGCATAAACGAAACGTTAGACGAATTTGTCATCAATAGCAGATGAATCTAGAAATACTAGCTCATATATAAGACAAAATTAGTTGGAACTCCCTGTCGAAACAATGGAAATAGAGCCAATCGCAATACTAACCTCTAAAATGTCTCCGACATTGACAACGAAAGCCTCGGGAAGGGGCTTGATGGGGACCCACTTGCCCTGTTTCCTTACTTGGAGACCTTCCACTTCATTGACTTGGAGAAGAATGGTGAGGCCTCCGGAGTCAGAATGAGGAGTGAGGCCGATGACGAGGTCGGGTCGCGGACACGGAGGGTAATAGTTCATCCTAATGGATTGCCTGCCCGCGTCAAACAGTTCCATCATCTCCTTGGTGTCCATCTTCAGAGCTTTTGCCATGAGGAGGAGTATCTTCATTGCAAGGTCTCGTAGCTTCGAGGAGTATTCGTCCAAGACATCTCTGCATAATGATAAGATGATACATATAAGAATAGGTTAGAAAGGCAAGAGAGACGAAAAGAGCACGGATTTTCTTACAAAATATGAGTAGTTTCATCTCGACAGTGAGATTGCAAGATGTGTAGAAGATAGTTAAACAAGCCGTGTATACAATATTCAGCATAAAACTAAGGCATTCTTGATGATGTGAGGTAATCTTGAAACTAGTCATCCGTGCTGACCCATGTGAGCCCAACCCAGACATACAGTTGGCTCCCAACAGTGCATGTAAGTTTGCCACACATGCACCGGGTGCCGTCAAGAATATTACCTAATTTTTGACCTTTGATTTAAAAACTGATATGTCAATCATTTAGAGTAAACTTGAAATCATCCTAAATTTAGATCCCGCTTCGGAATAATCCATATTGGGCTATTAATAAAGCGAAAAATCCAATTGGAAAGAGCGGGGGAGGGCAGGGCACAAGTTTTCACATCTCTCTGAGAAACGATGGGAGACTACCCTTTATATACTAGCGAGATGTATAAATGAACTAATAGTTTATAAATTACTTGAAAAAATGAATATTGTTATTTCTTCAGCAATGAAAGTTATATTTAATTGGCATGGGCACAAGAGGAAAAATAATCCACTTCACATTTCAATTGACCTACGACAAGGAATGAAAACATTTTGTGAGAAATATAGAATCAAGTGAAGCATTATATTTATGATCCACAGGCAACAATCTAGAGTCAAACCCTTAATACAATTTCCGTGCTTGCTCATCTTATCATGCATACTTGGCAGAAGATACTAGGCCATCTGATCACATTCTTTGGACATAATCTGTTAACTTCAGATTCATTAATCTCATGATGCATGCAGGCTAATTCATGTAATGCGGTTCCCAAATTTTGTAGAGTAAAAAATTAAAGTCCTCTATGAACTACGAACCTATTAATATTCTTAATTAACTCAATCTCATTTGAATAATAACAAAGCACTTCTTGTTCTTGAATTTGAGGTTATAAACTCATGCCCATTCATGCTAATACTAGCCTCTATCGGTCTTTCAACGAGTAATTTCCCTGTCAAAACGTGTTGTGCTTAGTAGATTTTATCGTTTTTTTCTATATAAAACCTAATAATACACAAACTCTTTAAAAGTCTTTAATAAATAGTTAAGATCAACTTATCAATGATTAAACAGGTACCGATCCCTCAAGAAATCGTTACTTAATGGACAATAGAAATCCGATAAAGCATGGGATCACCTCGTAATCTATCTCACTTTTGATTGGATTGTTCTATATGGACAATGGATAAGCAAATCATTCTACCTGTAATCTGCGGAACAAAAAGCCAAATATGAATGGCCTATGAATCCAATAGAGAATGTTTCCCTGTGTGTAGTGAAATTGCGTTAACAATCACTTACCTGCCCATGAAAAGCTGAAAGCGACGACTTCATTTGGCCTTCCTTGTTTAGCCATCGAAAATATTTTCACTATTCAAGAGTAAAGCAATAAATCCAGCCATTTTTAAGCTAATGAGGCTTTAATTTGCTACCATCGGAAACGACAATTCTTGGGAAGGGCAGAAGTAGAAAAGGAGAAAATAGAAGAAAAGATGGGGTAATTGATCAAATCAGATCTGGCCAATTAAGTCCTTCAGGCAATACAAAACATCCCATTGATATATCGCGTACTCGATGAGAGAGAGAGAGAGAGAGAACCTGAACGGAGAAGGAAGCACGGGAAAAGGTGGGGTTTTCTCAAATGTCTTGGGAGGGACACCATGAAAAATAGGTCGGCCCAATCAAGCTTTTGCTCTTCCGACACGACAAACGCCTGCCCAAAACCCTCCATGTCTCCTTCTTCTTGCCAAAACTTCCTCTTCTCCTCTATTGGAAGCTTGAAGAACTCTTGTGTACCCAACTTCACCTCCTCAACTAATGAACAACTCACTCCATGATTTATCAACTGCGTGCGCAAACAAGGATTGAACTTCAAAAGTCTATTCTCGGAAAAAGAAAAATCCGGACCTTTTGTCTGAAGTAATCCTCACAGAAAGAATAAAAGCTAAACTCGTAACATTTTACCTGGAAGAATCCCCAATCTCTACATGCAGCGTGCAACTTTTCAAGCTCGGACTCCATGGTATCGTGATTGCTTGAAGATAGCTTGTTCAGGTCAATTACTGGTACTTGAAGCAACGAAGTTGCTTGATCATCATGCATGAACATATAATCTTGGTCGGTACGGACATAGCGAGGTGGGACTTCAGTTATGGCCTCTTTTGCCAACTCTAGAACACTTGGGACTAGAAGAGAACTACCAAGCTTTGTGAGATTTGCGTCCATCGTCGTAACAAGAGGATCGGACGACAAGAACCTCAAAAGTTGTGGTGACTGGTAACGGGCAAGAGCTAATCAATCCAAGTTTGTCAGCTGTTTTTCCATTTCTTTTTTTTTTCTATTCCTTTCTGTTTTGCTTTTTTTCTTTTTGGATGGGCTTCGCTGTACTATCTTGCTTAAAGATCCTATTTTTCTATTATACACTGCTGCCATCGCTGTGCCGTTTGCTGGGTGTTTTATTCCCCCCATATAAAAATATTTATTTGCATCCCATAAGATTCTTGAGGTCAATTAAAGAAATTTCAATTAATTTTTCTTCATTTAAATTATTGTTTTGTTAAATACTGTTGTCATTATTATTTGACCAAGAGGAGATGTACTAAATCCATAACCCGAGTGATGGAGGGAACGGGGCCATGTGGTTGTTGATGGGCATCCGTTATTCGTGGCCATTTTTTTCTTTTAACTAGAGATGATCAAGTAAAGGTTGATGATTACCGGCACTGGCATATACCTATGTTGGTTTAAGAATGGCATAGGGACACTTTTGAGAGTTTTTTGCCTCACTTGAGTGCCATAACTTTGCAAAAACATTCACCAAAGTATTGAAAATCTAACGTGGCATGACACTTGTGGAAAACGTTTTTAAAAAGCAATAGCACTTAAGTGATTGATTGAAAATTATATGATAGTTAAGTGATCGCAAAAAAAAATTATGGCATTGAAGTGAACACCATACAATAATTATGGCACTCAATTGAAAAAAGAAAAACAAAAAAGTAATAGCACTTAAGTGGGTACCATACAAAGTTATGATACATGTGTTCTTTTCCCCATTTGTCTTTCACCACAGTTTGGCTCTTCGGCTTTTTGTGTGTATTGGGTTAGTGTCGATTTGGAAAGGAAATAAAAGAATCTAATGGTAGTAACTAAAGGTAAAGGAGACAATGAATTCAAATAAACTTAAAAGACTGAGAATGAATAAAGGTTAATTGGAATGCAAATAGCGGAAGATAACATGCGGGTTGTTTTTAGTGATTTTTCTGTCCCCTTACAACAATCCTCGGCAGCTATTTATAGCTAGACTCATTCGATAACTACCATAGTGGTTATTATTTCAAATTCTAACTATCCTTGGGACATTCGGAATGCCTTCAATCAATGCATCGTATTATCGACGAAGCGGTTGAATTTTGTCATCAACAAGTGCCTTGGTAACTTGTCTATCTTTGATCTTACTGTTTCCCAAATTGTAGCTGATATTGGGTGCGTTTGGTAAGACTTTTGGAGAAAGTCTATGGAAAAATGCAAAGGCCTTTAAGTGAAAGGGTTTGTTAAAATGCAAATTGCGTTTGGAAAACTATAATCTAAAAGTCCATTACAAAGTATCTTTGAACAAAATGGCGTTTAGAAGACTTATATTTACAAAGCACCTTTATTATTAAAAAAGAAAAAAAATATTTGGCCGGTAAGGGCAACGGTCACCGGCGATATGGGACCGCCGGCAACGGCCGTCGTCGAGGTCGCTGGACCTCGGGCGGCCCGGAAACCACCGGGCGAGGGCCGCCGAGGTCGGGCGACCGCCGGGGGCCCAGTGAGACCCTCGCATGAGGTCGGGGGGCCTCGGCGAGGGCCGCACTTGGGTCGCGCGACCTCGTCGGCGGTCGCACGACCCGATCGATCATTGCCGAGGCTACGCAACCCTTGCTCGAGGTCGGGGGACCTCGACGAGGAGCCGCACCAGGTCGCACGACCTCGCGGGGCCATGCGACCCTCACCCGAGTCGTGCGGCCCCAATGAGGTTGTTGAGATGCAAATCACGTGGCCCCGTGGAGGCACCGCGACCCAAATGGCGTGGAGGTCGCCGTGACGGTCACCGTGCCGCCCTCTCTCTAGCCCGATCGCCGGCCCCTCGCAGCCTGCGTTACCCTACCGACCGCCCTCAACGAAGAAGATGAGCCAAAGTGAACGTCGAAGATGATGAACAATAATGTTTGCATTTGGAGAAGGCTGAAAGCCCAAGGCATTCCCAGAGACCTTGGGCTTTCGGCCCCTGAGAAGGCTTACTTTTGGCTAATGGTACTTGTAAAATTCTTTCCAAACACCTCTCATACTTGGCCCAAAGGACTTTAGGTGTCCAAAGCCATTTTCAAAGTAGTTTCCAAACGCAACCATTGAACCATCGGCAACCGCAATTGCGGTTACATTCAAATCTCCTTGAAATCTGTGGGCTGATTGTCTGACGAAGCTTGGTGGGCCTTATCAACCAAGGGCGGCCCACGAAGGCCATTATTTAGTGTTAAGAGTATGATTATCCTTAGCTGAAGCCAAATATTAAGCCATGGGCAAAACCATCTGTGAGATAGTTTGGACGCGAGGTCTACTTTCAGACCTTGGCATACAAGTTTAAGGGCCAACCAATTTATTTTGTGACAACAACACAACACTTAAGCTTGCGGCAAATCCCATAGTCCTTGAAAGAATCAAACATATAGAAATTGATTATCACTTCACTTGAGACAAAATTCAAGAACATATAATCAAGACAAATGGGATTGGAACCACTAAACAATCAGCTGATGTCTTCATCAAGCCACTATATCAAAGGCAACACGCATATCTAATGAGTAAGCTTGGCATCTTGGATTATATCAACCATTAGCTAGGGGGAGTGTTTGGAGATATGCAAAATCAATTATGGATTGTAATTAATCATTTTGATTGTAATTGATTGTTTGAATCAATCTAAGATTGGATTTGATTTCATGTATCGTATTTTTATTATTTCCTTAAATTTCCAATACATTGTATTATAAATAGAGACTAATACATGTAATAAAAACAAGTATGAATCTATACAAATTCAGATTCTCTTCATTTTTCCATTTCGTTACATGGTGGGAAAAACATAGGCGGCTTTGATGTTTAAGTCTCCTTCGTTTTTCTAATTTAAACACTCCTGAAAAACAAGATCGGTTGTTGAATGCATTACAGTTCTTCATATCACTTACATGTGTTTCATAGCATTAAGTCCCCGATTAGTCATCGACTCTATCTTGTTGCTGCAGAGGTTGTTGAGATGCACCGTTCGGGAACATTGACGCCCCTCCTTGTGGATGCTTCGTTGACAACTCTACTCAGCTTGATTTTAGCAATGGTTCAACCACCACTTACCCTCGCCTCCCGCCTCCCGCCTCCCTTTCCCTTTTTCTTTTTTTTTTTTTTTTTTCTCGTTCTCTATGAACTTGGAACCATAAAAAAGCCATAACTTCGACCTGCTTTGTCATTAATTTAATCCCTCAATCAATTCGCCGTGGTAAGTTCTTGAAAGACGTGTTGGGACTCTTCGGGCTTGCCACACTCAAACAAATTGAGTTGAGTGGATTTCCATACGCACAAATTATTCATTATGCGAGCTAGCGAGAGAATAAAAAGTAGAATCCAAAAGCTGTGTTTCAGTATTTGTCTTTTCCTTTTCATCAAACATTTCATGTGCACTCTCGCTATCCATGCACATGTTACACCTGCTGCAAGCTTTTCACCGTCTTCCCCTCAACTTTGCCTTCATCTTCGTTTCTCTTCCTGTTATGAAGAATTGGCGTACATGGCTGCTTGCGCTTTGCTGAGTGGTGGTGACATTCGCAGCAACAAGGACGATAGATATGGCTGCCACAAGAGCCCAAGCTTCATGAGCTCCTCCATCATCAGCGGTGGGGTTGGTGGTAACACTGATCATTGAGGATCAAAGAGGAGGGAGAATGCTCACCAAGGACAAAGATTAACGAGTCATGACCGGTGGAATCGAAGAGAGAGGAGAGGAACGAAGACGTGGGACCTGCTTTATATTTAGTATCTTGGGTTAAAAGTGGGCTTATAAATAAGCCCATGAAATCTTTTTTGCGGCTTTTTTTTTGGAACCCATTAAGATCCATAATTCAAACTTAAGGTGACTCACACATAAATCACTTTAATATATTTTAGTTAAGATATGAGTTTGTCACCTATTTTAACAGTCCTGGTATTATAGTCTACATAATTATAATTATTATTCTAGATAATGATATAATATGTATACCTTGCCAAACTTCCCTACGAGAAGTTTTTAGACATCTCTCTCTTTTTTTTTGGGAGACCATTTTGATTTTTAGGTAAGGAGTAGCTTCTTACGTAGAAGGATAACTGTAACAGAAGTTGTCAGTCTTTTGTTGATTTTGGCATCCATTCTTTGTGTATAGGAGTGATTGAGTTGGAGCTCCAGAAGCTGTAGATGAAGCAAATGGCCATTTGACTTGTGGTTGTGGTGACATCTCATATTGCAAGGGACTTATTATCTCCACTTTTGAAATGATTCACAGTGGAATATGGTTGTATTTTAGTCAGGTAAGCAGGCAAATACAACCTTGGCAACATGTGATGTCCTAGAATAATTATTTTAAATATGTAAATCGCGTCAATCATGTTATGCCATATTACACGTCGCACCTGCACAGGTTCTTCTTGTGGCTCCAAATGTGAGGTCTCTCGACACAATTATTATAGATGAGAAACCAAGTAACATGAGATCCTATGGCCATTAAACTCTCAAATGAACTTTGTAACTTATAGCCTACTCAAATGGATGCGAATCTCACAAAGCTTGGCGGTTCTCTTCTAGTCCCAAGTGTTCAAGAGTTGGCAAAAGAGGCCATAACCGAAGTCCCGCCTCGCTATGTCCGTCCTGACCAAGACCACCCGTCCATGCATGCTGAGCTTGGAACATCGTTGCTTCAAGTGCCGGTAATTGACCTGAGCAAGCTCTCATCAAGTAATGAAGATTTGATGGAGTCTGAGCTTGAAAATTTGCACGTTGCATGCAGAGATTGGGGATTTTTCCAGGTAGAATGTTACAAAAGCTGCTTTTACTCTTTCTTTCTGTGAGGATTAATTGAGACAAAGGATCTGAATTTCTTCTTGAAGAGTCGACTTTTGAACTTAGTCGATCCCTTTTTGTGCATGCAGTTGATAAATCATGGAGTGCGTTGTTCATTGGTGGAGGAGGTGAAGTTGGGAATCAGGAGTTCTTCGAGCTTCCAATGGAGGAGAAAAGGAAGCTCTGGCAAGAAGAAGGAGACGTAGAGGGTTTTGGGCAGACGTTTGTTGTGTCGGAGGAGCAGAAGCTGGATTGGGGCGACCACTTTTACATGGTGTCCCTCCCAAGACATTTGAGAAATCCTCGCTTTTTCCTATGCTGCCTTCTCCGTTCAGGTTCTCTTCCTCTCTACGCCACACACCAAAAGAAATTTAGTTGTCTAGATTTAGGGCAGGGAATTTATATAGTAAATTTGTCCTTCCGGGACTAACACACTAGGACTGAGGAGGATTGAATTGGCCAGATTTTATTTGCCCGATTTCCCCATCTTTTCTTCTATTTCTGCCCTTCCCATTCCCCATCAAAAAATAGCGAGCATGAGGTGGATGTCAAACGGGCACGCGAGAGAGAGAGAGAGAGAGAGAGCGAAGCAAGGACAACGGCGACGAAAGTGGTGTGCGACGGCGGCGGCACAGGATTTGGTTGTTTTGGGTGAATTTCCCTCAAAAAACGAAAATAGTCTAGCCTGACCGACGACGGCCTTTTATTTTATAACATAATTAGTTCACATGGGGGTTGAACTAATTTAATATGCAGAATAGTTCATCCTGCCTGACAAGAAAGAATAATTTACCGAATGTCCCCTTCATGCTCCGGTGATAATTGAGACTCGGGAGCTTGAAGACAAAGAAATGTCGTTTTCGCTGTTTGCAAAATGATTTCAAGCTTTTACTCTAGAACACGGAAAGATTCTCAATGGCTAAACATGACGTCGCTTTCAGTTTTTCTTGATGTCTACCCACAATTTAAAATGATTTCTAGTTTCTATTAAGTAATGATTTCACGAGGTAATGCTACCCGTTGAATCATAAATAAGCAGATCTCAAATCTTTATTGAAGTCTTTTAAAGTCTTTTTGTATTATTACATTTTGATTAGAAATAACAATGAAATCTACATAGGTACAGTGCACTTCGACAGGGAAATAAATTGTCGAATACCCTTTGGGACTATTAGTAGCGTGAATGTTTGTGATCTTGTTACCTTAAATTTAATAACAAGAAGTGTTTTGTTGTTATTCTAATGGAATTGAATTAATTAAGAATATCAATAGGTCTGTCATCAATAGAGAACTTTCATCTATGAGTATACAAGTTTTGGGAACCATACATAATTTATTTTGCATGCATCGTAAGATTAATGATACTATATTAACAAATCATGTAAAGAATGTGATCATATAGCTTAGTAGGCTCACTGTGGAGTATGCATAATAATACAAGCACGCACCAAAATTTTCTTGTCAATAAACTTGAGATACAACAATATTTAAGAACCACTCCATGTGGTGGCAATTGATTGCGTTCACGTCTTTCATCCTTCTCATACTCAGGGGGATGAGTCAAATCTCAGCGTGATTGCTAGTGGTAGTAGCGTGACGCCGTGGTGGTGGGTCCTGCGCTAAGCGTCACGAGGGTTACGGCGTGGCCAACTGTGCCGGCTATGGCTGGTTCTCCGCCTCAAAAAAAAAAAAAAAAAAACAATATTTAAGATACCCAATTAATACTATCAAATTGACAATTTCATCAAGAAAATAGATATAACTTAACCTTGAAGAGACATGCAGAAGATGGGGTATGAAATTTATGGATACACTGTAAGAGTTTTCCTAATGTGGACTACATTAATTGATATTGTATTAGTTTACCCAATTAAAACTATCAAATTGACAAGGTTTCATCAAGAAAATAGATATAACTTAACATTGAAGATAGTGCTAAAGTCTCTCCTCTAACCCCTAATTTTCTCACACGTGAGGGCAACGCTAAACGTGGGGGCCGAAGATGGGGTAGGGCAATAGAGGAGAATTTATGGATACACATCTCGCAAATTATAAAGCACGTCTCCCATCATTTCTAAGAGAGACATGAAAACTTTCATCCTCCCCTCCCCGCCTCCTTCCCATTGCAATTTTTCACGGCGCTGCTAGCTCAATATGGATTATTTCAAAATTGGAACTAAATTTAGGAAGATACTAACTTTACTGTAAATGATTGACACATCTGCAATAAAATTAAGAGCCTATATTAGGAAAAATTCTTGATTACACTTGATGCTTGTGAGTTGGGGCTGACATGATCCAGGTGAATGGAAGACTCGCTCCAAGATTAGTCCACATGATCAATAGTACCTTAACTTTGTCAAAATAAGAACATTGTATATAGAGTTTATTTAACTTTTTTTCTACACATCCCTCATCTCCCCCTTGGTAAGCTATTCTTATATGCATCATCTTATTTTTATGCAGAGATGACTTGGACGAATACTCTTCAAAACTACGAGATCTTGCAATGAAGATGCTCCTCCTCATGGCAAAGCCTCTGAAGATGGACCCCGAGGACATGATAGAACTGTTTGATGGAGGCATGCAAACCCTTAGGATGAATTATTACCCTCCATGTCCGCGATCCGAGCTCGTCATTGGCGTCACTCCTCACTCCGACGGCTCAGCCCTCACTTTTCTTCTCCAGGTCAACGAAATGGAAGGCCTGCAAATAAGGAAAGAGGGCAAGTGGGTCCCCATCAAGCCCCTTCCTAATGCTTTCGTTGTCAATGTCGGAGATCTTTTAGAGGTAAAGCTTTTTGATTGGCCCTATCTCTGTTGTTTTGATGGAGAGTTCCGCCTAATTTTGATTCAAATACGAGCCAGTATCGATAGATTCATGTGCTATGATGATAAGAGAGTTATTTCATACACAATCTGCATAACTTTTATATATTACATTATGAAAAGAAAAAGAAAAAGAGAGAACATTAATTTAGTCTATCTAAACGAAAATTCATGCATCGTGAATGAAATAAATCTTGAATAATATGGTGGACGGAACCAATTATGGATTATAGGAAATATATGTAATTGCGCATGTATTATTTGTGTTCTGGTGTAGCATCATTGTTTATTTAGATGCAATGAGCTAATCAGTTTGACAAATTGAGCATGGATAACGGAACTCCATGAACAAAATCCAATAGGGACATTACATGACAATCTATGTATTTGATGATGGCTACAGATTGTTACAAATGGTACTTATCGTAGCATTGTGCACCGAGCAACAGTTAGCTCATTGAAGGAGAGGCTCTCATTTGCCACATTTTACGCTCCTAAAATGGAAGGGGAAATGGGTCCTGCACCGAGCCTGATCACACCGAATAAGCCAGCATTATTCAGAAGAATTGGTGTTGCTGATTACTTCAAGGGACGCTTGTCTCGTGAGCTACGAGGGAAGTCGTATCTTGACGTTATGAGGATTCAAGTCGAGAAAAAGGGGATTGACTTTGGCCATTGAGAAAGCAAACTAGCTATTTTATTTTATTTTATTTTATTTTTAATTTTACCTAGACTATACTAGCTGAAATCACATCTTTATATTGACACTCTCCATGTACCATGAACGAGTTGATTATCCATATTCCTTTTGCTCCCTCCTTGCTTATATTGATCAATTTCATCACTTGATTTGCTGGATTAATGACATAAAGAACTTTCTGACTGGTTTACATTTTCTTTTTTGTCGGGAAAGCAAGTGAACATTCATGATAAATAAAGCAGAGTAAATCTGTTGCAGAGAAAGTATCAGTTCAACATTCTCTGATTTCTATGAATTTCAATTCTTCTTTCCATTGCAAAATGTGCATCGTTTCATTTGCAACAAAGTAAGGTGGAACTATTCATAACGAACACACATCATAAGTGGAGCACAAAAAGTGGTTAAAAATGCTGTTGTTGAGATTCGACTTTGCGAATGTGGTATTCCAAGTCACTTCACATGAGCAATGGTAAAGCTTTAAAGCTCTCGCTACCAGCATGAGAGCAGGCCATGTAACGGATTGCCTTAAAAAACTGACGAGTCCTCTATAATATGAGCAAAATCTAAATTCGTGGTTTGAGATTTGGTTCGTCCCCCGAACAATTAATTTTGTTTCGCCATGGTTCAAGGATATTTAAATATGGTTTATATATTGTATTGACAGCCAAAATTTTCCTAGTAATTATATCTTTGAGAGATAGTAGGGGAATCTCTTAAATTTCTATAGGAAAAGATTGTTGATAATACAAATAAAAAGGTGCCTTGTACCATATCGAAAGGATGTGAGTTCGCACGGGAACTAGAAATGACACTAAACAATTATTATTTTTATTTATTTTTATAAGATAGAGTTATGATTATTTTTTATCAATTAATTTTGATTTTTCTTATTTTACCTAATAGTTATTAGGCTCTCAATATCCTTTAAAAGGTTATGTTTGTTCAGACATAACTTCTTAACTTTTGGAATGTTGTCTTTGTTTGGACAAAACTTTTTAGTATTTGAAAGGTTATATTTGTTCAATTATTATTTTTTAAATTCATTTTGCAAAATTTTCTAAAGGGTTGCTTCTGCTCTTAAAACCGCGAAGGCCAATTTTAAGTTCGCTTATCAGGCTATAAACCTCCAATTAATGGCTGAGCAAGTTCATCCCCACAAGCAAAATACCTTTATCATTTGCACATTATACCGGAGAATCTCCTCAACCAAAAACACAGAAAAAAAAATTGGAATCTCCGTTCTTTCTTGCAGATATGTGGCTTTAAGCAAAATCCAACTATAGAGAGAGCTAATCTATTTTTAGCCATCGTTGAAGCATCGAGAATTGAGAATAGTAAACTTTCAAGCTATTCTAGACATTATGCTTTAGATATGCCTTCTGTCACGCCCCGGTCCTCGAACGCGTGCCCATCCCTCACCTGGTCAATTAATAGCGACGTCTTATCATGCATCACAGACCCTTTCAATTATTAAGCACATGCGAAAGCAGTTATAAAATCCCCAGACAATAAAACAATGGGATAGAAAAGCAGGCCATATTTTTCATATTGAAATTCACTACTACACTTTTATAAACAGCATAACTCATAGTATATTTACAAAACTATTCACAGCAATACTAGTCTCACACCTGTCTACACTAAGATAGGGTTCACAAAAGGGATGGGATCTCAATCCTCATCTGGGTTGTCCTCAGGAT
This sequence comes from Eucalyptus marginata, assembly GCA_014182565.1. Taxonomy (NCBI): domain Eukaryota; kingdom Viridiplantae; phylum Streptophyta; class Magnoliopsida; order Myrtales; family Myrtaceae; genus Eucalyptus; species Eucalyptus marginata. The sequence continues at coordinate 31,119,455 of CM024589.1, forward strand.
CGTCCTAATCCTCCTCAGTCCCTTCTTCACTGAGCTCATTCTCTTCCAGTTCTTCCTCTTCCTCTTTAGGCTCATCCTCGGCTTCAGCTGCCGGCTCATCTTCTGGCATCTCCTCAACTACTCCCCAATCTTCGTCCTCTCTGGTCCTTCCACCTCCTGCTCTACCATCTCAACGTTATCTTCGTGCTAGTTGTCGTCATCAATTGAATAAACGGGAGTGCGAGCCTCATCCTCAAGCTGCAGATCCCTCACATCTACTACCGATCCATCCTTGTGATCAGCTGTTCCTTCTCCGAACTCCTCTTCCAGTACGTTATGAGGCACATCCTCTTACGGTATGGGACCCTCTCTACGTCCATCAAAATACTCACGATATCATGACCGATACTAGTGGGGCCTCAGGGCTTCTTCCCCCACGTCAACCGAGACGATTGACCGAAACAATACATACTCTAATCCTTCCGGGTGAGGATGGATGTGGAAGTGGGTTTCTAACTCTGAGAACTGCTCTGGGAAGCCGTAGTGCATACGAGGACGAGGAGGTGGAGGTGCTGCCATTTAGGGACCTGAGATGGTTATTCAATAATCAATGAGACAACGTCTCAGCGAGTTCTACCCCCTAAGACCCGATTAATAAGCCAATACACTATGGGCTGCCTAAACACGCACAAGTCAAAGGATTTACCTTGGCCTCAGATTCCACCTGCAAGTCAGTACAATTCAATATCGGCACCCATTTAAACCATACGGATCGAACTATCGATCAATCGAACTAATCGATTACATGTTACCAAAATCATACATTTCCCATGATGTATATCTAGTTGCTGAGTACACGTGCATTCTCTAAGGCACTAGTTCGCCAAAGTGATGTATCAAATCACCGAGCCCACGTGTCTCTCCCAAGATGCCACACTTAATTCCCTAGGCCCACGTGCATTCTCTAAGGTACTAGTTCACCAAAGTGATGCATCAATTCACCGAGCCCACGTGCCCTTTTTACGATGCCCGGGCCCATGTGCATTCTCTAAGGTACTAGTTCACCAAAATGACGAATCAATTCACTGAGCCCACATGTCCTTTTAAATGCCACACTAATTCACCACTCCACCATCGATACTGACAATCGGTACCCAATCATTTCCCAATCAAATAATTAAAAACAACCATTTAGGAACATATCCTAAAATTCACAATTTAAATCAATTCCATATAAATTGAAGCTCAATTAAATAAACAGACTGCACCATGACAATTAGCACAAAATTCCGGTCACCGACCATCCCGGTTGAATTTCCGGAAAAATAATTAATTAAATAATTAATTTGGAAAATTAAATAAATAAATATTAAAAATCCAATTTAGGCCCATAATGCCTGGAGGCCGAGACAAGCCCGAAAAATTACCGAGACTCGTTCAATAAATAATATGGCATGCCTACTTGCTAATGTCTATTTCTAACCACCTAACATGCATCATTAAGTCTCTAATTTAATTGATCTAAACTAATCTAACCACCGATTGTATTTAATTAAATCTAACCAACCCTAAGTATAATTAGCAAACTAAGAAAGCATTAGTGAGTAAAACTCACTTGGTAAAAGCGGAGATCGAATCACCGCGGCGGCGACGTGACGGTGGCCGAAATCCGGCTTTCGACAACACTAACGGGCTTAGACCGGGCCTTAAAACTTGGGCCCAACAAATCTGAGCTGCGAGGGAAATGAGGGGATCCGTGGGCTGCTGCAGAGTTGGGCCGAAGACACACGTTGCTGGACGCGTGGATGGAGAGAAACGGTGGTGGCTTCGTTCGATACTGAGTCAACCTCGGTGTGGGGGCTTCTTCAGTTGACTTTGAGCGACCAGGTTGAAGACACGAAGGAAGACCGAAGATGAGTGGTCTTCACTGGGGATGCTGGCGTGCGGCGTTGGGAAATGGGCAGCTTCGGTCTTTGAGATTCACGGGTGCTACTCGGTCAACAAAAAGGCTTCAGTGCTTCCTGTTGTTGATCGAAGATGACGTGTGGAGAGGCTGGCCGAAACGGTGGAGGTGAGGGTTGAAGGACGCGTGGCAGAAAGTCCACGAACGATGCTGAGGTTAACCGGATGTGTTGGCTTCGTGCGAGGGGACAAAGCTGTGGACAAGCAGAACTGAGGTGGGCAGTCTTCAAGAGGAACGGCTGTAGGGATTTTCAGTGGTTTGCTCGGTCTTCTTCAGCTGCTATTGGAGGTGTCGCACAAAAATGGAAAGGGGAGAGAGGCTGTTCGGTTGAGGTGAGAGGAAAAAGAGATGAATAGGAGTGAGGTGGGCGCTTGACTGATATTTTGCGAAATATCCTCCGAGAATCATTTCTTGGCCATGTAAAAACACTTTGGCCGTTACAGCCATCAAATGACCCTCATAACCTCTAAGTGGCCCATTCCATTCTTGCAGGGTGTGGGGATGTTACATGAATTTCTTAGCCAAGGTTTCAATTGGACAACCATTCTCTCTTGATTCACTCTCAATTGGCCACCATAAAATCAATCGATGTCTCAGTGCTTCAATTGCTATTTTTCCTCATCCAATAACCCATCTTGCATCCCAATTTTGCGACCGAAACCATCTTCGGCATTTTCTGCACTAAAACAACCTAGCAACGACTTTTTTTCAAAAAGTATCGGGTGTCAGAAAAATCTTCTAAGACTGAGTCAACACTCCTAAAATTTATTGTGACATGACAGAAACTTCAATTTCTGAAATCGGACTCGAATTGGCAGTTAATTTCTATTTGGCGCGTTTTTAGCGTGACCTAGACTACCGGGTAACTTTCAGATATTTTTAATGTAATTGACCCGTGGTCGATTTTCTTCGAACCACTACGAACCCACTCGACTCATTGGCGACTTTCGGTTGTCATGAAAATCTCGAGGATTCGAATACGGCTATAGGGTACCAAAACAATGAGAAAATCAGTCTAGAGCCGGTCGACGAGAATTTTCTAATTTAGTATTGTCACCCACAATTAGCCACACATCTCTGTCGATCCGATCTATCTCGATTTCAAATCGATTTTTAACTGTGCCGTAATGGCCTCTAAAGATGGACATGATCGAGAAACCGATTCTTGGTCGAATTCTCAAGTCTATTGCCTTAAAATTCCTTCATGGTTTCTCCAGATAGTCTAGTTATCTTGAGAGTGATCAGCTCTGAGAATAACCCTATAGACACGTCAATGAAATGCCCGATTCATTCAGAAGAAAACAGAGTTGAAAATTTGGGATGTCACACCTTCACACAATCATCTATCTCCAAGACTAAGGTTGTGATAATTTCACTCGAATACTGATAAGACCGGTGCTTTTTCCACCCCTTATTGACTTTTGACATCCCTACCACTTTAAATTGACCATTTTATCCCTAGTGAATTCTACTCTCGATTAAAATTATTTATCACCGTTTTATCATTCATTTGTTTCAATTTTATGCTCTTATCAATTAAAATTTAAGATGATTGATTGCTCGTCAAGATTCGTTTTTTCATTATCAATAGATACATTTAAGTAAATTGGATCCTTAGTGGCTGCACTACGAAGTATAATACAATGGAAGATCAACAAATTGTGTGTAATGTAGACATCAATTCCAATATTCAATCTTGAGTAAATAAAAAAATTATATTGGAAATCGAAGTCGAAAAATTCACGATCTTGAGGAGAATCTAAAGGAAATAATAATTTGCAAATAAAACTAACATTTCTTTACTTTGATGTATGATTAGTGTTTGCTAAGATCACAAGAATTGGGTAAATCTCACGCAAGTGGACAATGAAGAATAAATTCAGAAGAAGACAAATGTGAAAGAAACTTTGAAATATAATGGGCATGGAAGAAGCAGATAAGGTGAAAAAAGAGTTGTTGGAGAGGGTTTAGGATAGTTTTTGTCTTTTATTAAATGTGGAACCAAAGAAAAAGATGAAAATAAGTAAGAAATAATTGTAAATCGAAATTGGAACCCATAAAGGAAAATGTCATCAATTTAAAGTGATAGGGAATGTTAGGAGTCAATAAAAAGGTAGAAAAAGCACAAGCCCATCGATAATATCTCCTCTTTTTCTTTCGGCATTTCCCCTTACTTCAGCTGCCCCGGATCACTTCACCCATACGTGAACAAAACTACTAGTAATCAAACACGCCCTTTTCTGGAGAAAATCTAAAGATGACACAGATTAGTTTGCACTAACTACTACATCAAGTGAAAATCTAGAGGCGAACTTTCTTCTTTATTTGTATCTAAGCAGACCATAAAAAAAAGTCACATGTTTTTGCTATGATGTCAGCCAAAATGGGAGATATGTCTCTCAATGATGTGAATTGAACACAACCAAATGAACAATTCCACCTGGAACAAGTTACACACATCAAAATTCTTGTTTTTATTTGCTAAAATCAAACGAGGCGCAATTGAATCAGAATCCTCTACCCTCCCGATCGCTCGATAGTGGTTCGCCAGAAATCCAAACAGACAATTTGACACGCCATTTTCCTTCGAACAGGCGCTCAATGCTCTTCACGCCACTGTTCACAGTTTCGGGCGCTCAGCCGCTCTAAGAAGCACAAGTAAGCCACGTCGCCCGTCTTCAGTTACCTTGTTTCGAACAATACGAGTGGTGGCAGCGCTGAGACTCGCCTCAACGTCGACTACTCTATGAAGTTAAAAGGGTAATAACGTGTTTAAGCCACGCTAAACTAAAGAAGGGAAAAGATGCTTGGCTTATTGATTGGGGTTGGAGTGCCCAGATGAGGATGAGATGTCGATGCGATGGTGACGACTAGTGGGTTTAAACAAAACAAGCTGCAGGTTTCCGTGGCAACAAGGTTAAAAGTAGGTGTGCTAAAATGGCGGTAGAGACAATATTACGCTAACGGCAACTCCGTCACAGTTGTTGCGATGAATCAGAGACAGCACCACAAGGGCAACTTTGTAACGTTGAGAGTCAACAATCAGCAGTGAGCGATGGCGGGGACTGCAGCTTTGTGGACGGACCGGTCTGCACAACGATTGAAATTCGGCAGCATTAGTCCTTGTTCGTTCGACCAAGCAGTCTAGGAGCATGGGAAAGCAGAGGACGGAACCCAGCGCTTTGGATGATGAAGACACGCGTGAAACTGACGTGGAAATCTGATGATCTGAAAAGGGAACAGCCGATAAGAGCGAAGCGTCGCCTGTGAGCGGCCGAGGAGCAACTGATGTTGAAGTCCCTTCTCCGTTTCTCTTTTCAATTTCTCACTCTCTGTTTAGTTTTTTTTCCGAGCTCTTCCCGTTCAGCTCCAAGCCTTCAAGCGAATCGGCAGAGAGGTCAAAGTTGGACCTCCGCCAAATTGCACCAATTTTGTTTTTTTGTTTTCATTCACGGCCATTTTATTTGTTTCCTTCTTACCCAAATTCACTCAGCATTCGTAGCCAGCTCCTTTTTTTTTGGTTGTTTGTTTTCTCAAATCCACCTTATCATCTCACAATCTCCCAGACATCTTTTTCATTTGATTCTTTCCATTAGTAACTATTTTAAAAACTTAAACTGTTAGATGAAAACATGTTTTATTATTTGAATATTCTAACATTCCACCTCATGCGTGAGCTAAGCATGAAAATAAGTTGGGCCGATTTTCGCAGGCCCAAAGTGAGCTTCAGACCTGTTTAAATTCAACACACGAAAAATTTAGGACAGAGTCTCATAACGGGCCAGGTCACAACAATTAACAATCTCATTTAAAATTGACGTTCGATGTGCACACGTTAATCATAAGCAAAGATGTTATAAGCAGAGAAAATGCAATAAGAAGTGTGGATGTAAGCCCATGCAAAACCAATATTTTTATTTAGGGGTCAAATTCAATCACTAATTTTAATGAAATGCATGAGATCGTTGGGCAAAAATTTTGGTGTTGAGACTACACTGGTAAACTCAAATAAGAACTCATCATAAACAATAATGCTTAAACATATAGTATGCGAGTATTTCAAAATGAAGTGTATATATGTGACAACCAATATTTTTTATTTTCGATAATAGTATTTAGGATGATTTTCTATGACCATTATTGCTATATTAGTTGTAGAAGGGGACTGATATGCTTCGAATTTTAGATTTAAAATTTACTGAGTTAAGATTTTCCTAATGTTTGATATTTTTCATTAATAATATTAGTAAGTTTAAAATATTTTTTTGATTCACCAACGTTTAGAATGGACACTAATTTCCTTGTTTCCGTACTGATATACGAGATACTTTGGTAACCTAACAAAATATCTACTTTGGAAACCAAATAAGTGAGCCATTTGTCCCTCTTTAATTTGGTTTGTGACATTAAATTTAGTCTAGCCTTGATATCATACATTACATCATCTATTTTAACTTTAGCCCATTAATGCCTTGGTGACTCATTCATTTTACATGGCCAAGAAGATCTCTTTCAAAGTATCTCATTTTAGCAAGTCTCATTAGGCCACTCGAAGCATTTGTATTGAACCACGGGGTTCGCCCCAGTGACCACCCTTCCATCTTGGAAGGGGGAGGTTGGGGGTTCAAATCTCCACCTTCTCAGGGGGGATTGGGGTGGGGACGGTTTCATTTCAGGAGTGGGTTTCGACTCCCACGCCCGCAAGGAGGGCGAGCAAAGTCGAGAGTGAGTGTTAGAGTAGGATTAGCGTAGGACCGACCAAAAAAAAAAAAAGCATTTGTATTGGAACACATTTAATTCTACTTTTACACCTAATGTATTTAACCCAAGGAAAATTATTACTTTAACCTTGGTTAATCAATTTCATCCTTATAACCCTCGTCTTGGTCATATGGTTGGATCTTGGGAGAGCTTTCAAGTTTCAAAGCTATAAGTCCCCACTTCATTAACTGACAACTCCCTTCTTCAACTTTTGTTTTCAAATCCCACAAGTAAAAGTGAAGGCCCCATACTCATATTATTAAAGCTTCTATGTCAATCATTCATGCATCGACAAGGTAAATTATTGGAATTTCCGCTACTTTCTACAAATGGGTTTTCTCAATTTAAAAATAAAAAATTATGGATTTTCAGTTTTGTTTATTTTATTTAAAGGTGATTAAAGCTTTAAGTTATCAAGTCCTTACCAATGTTCGTGAAAAATCTAGTTTTAGTTTTAGTTAAATTCGACAATGAGTATGAGCAAGTCTCAATAGTCACGTGTTAAGATATTATGTTGATTTGACTTGTTTTGATGAAGTCTTACATGCATAAATGTGTTTGATTGATTCCCTTGAGTAGTGGTAGCATGTTAATGTGAAAAATGACGAAACTTGCTTTAAATTATTACTTTCACAAATTATGACTCACTAGTTGCTGCTTATATTTACCTTATACTGCCAACTGCTACTTATCTTCACCTTATACTCACCAATTGCTGATTATCTTCACCTTAAATTCACTTGTCGCTGCTTATATTTACCTTATATTTATTAGCCACTACTTATATTCATCTTATAGTTACTTGCTTGAATATATCAACTTGTTGGATTATATTCACTTAGTTAGTATATTCCTTTGTATGTGTATATCCATTTGTTTGAGTATATTCATTTACTAAGTATACTCGCTTGCTTGAGTACAACCACATACTCCTCACATCTACTTACTGAGTATAAATAGTTAATGATCATATCCATTTGCTGAGTGTAACCACATACTGCTCATATCTGCTTGCTAAGTACAACCAATTACTGCTCACATTCACTTGCTAAGTATAATCACATACTGCTCTTATCTACTTGCTGAGTATAACATACTAATGCTTACATCCACTTGTCTAAGTATAGTCACTTGCCCAAGTATTGCATGAGTATATCCACTTGCTTGAGCATATCCACTTGCCAAGTATATCTATTGTCTGAGTATATTTAATTTGTGAGTATACCTTCTTGCCTATTACACCTCTTTATTAATTATACTCGCTTATCAACTATACCTCAAGTGAGTTAACAAGGGGTGCTAAAGCGGGACCCACTCTAGTAGGTGTGTGGTTTGGGAACAAACCGGGTGGATGCTAGTGGCCCTATAACGACCCTGTCCAATGATGGAGTGGTTGTTGAGGCCAGAGGGCTCGAATAAGAAGCAGATCCTAGCAGGCTTCTAGGATGACGAAAGGGGTAGGAATGAATCGAATTACACACCAAACAGAGTCAGGATATCCTGTGATTTGGGATGCATTGTGTTTTTTTTTTATGTCTTGTGAGTTGACGTCTTGCTAGTGACGAGTATGAACTCATTTGTGTATATCAATGAGCTTCATGACTAGTATGAACTCACTTGTGTACATGTTGATAAGCTTCATGACAGGAATGAACTTACCTATGTGTATTGGTGAGCTTCATGACAAGTAAGGATATACCTATGTTTGCGGTGGGCCACCTTGTGATATTTTTTATATCATGAAAAAATATGGCATCTACTTGCATTTGAGTGAATTAAATTATGCATTATTGTTAATGGTTTTCATTAGTATATCATGATTGTGAAGAAAGAGCAAGTGCTTATGCATTTGTCATACATGGTTATTGCCTTGAACTCACGTTTGTACCAGGTTAAGTGGTAAGATAATCTCTAACTTTAGAAAGAGATTTCATTTATTAGGTTTTGGCTCGCCCCTTATTTTTTAGATCTGTAGGATGATCCCTCTAGACACGACAATGGAGGGGACGAGGTGATGCTGGAGTCCATCAACCCCAAGTTGGATGGTGGCTTGGTTAATGTTTGGGTTCGCTTTTGCTATGGTATTGGTGTAGAGGTGTTAGCTGACCCTTGACCTTTCTCAGGTTTTATTTGAATATTGTCTAAAGGTAGTAACTATAAACAAGAAGCATATGTGCATTTATTAAACTCATGCAATTTATTGTAGGGGATGTTGTGAAAAAAAATTTGTGCTTCCGTATGATATTAATATTAAAAAGATAAGATTAGAAAGGACACATGCCAAGCATGACATTCTAGGGCATTGCAATATACACTGGTACTTATTTTTAGACATTCATGAAGAAAATTTGCAAAATGCTTTTAGAGAATTATATAGAAGAATGTATGAAAATATACCGATTAGATATTTATTACCGAAATATGCATTAAAATCAAAGATGCAACATTGGAGATTTTCCAAAGTAAGGATAAAAAATAAATAATTATGGAAAACTTTACATGAGTGACGTAACTCAACTTGCACGAGCTTTGCCAAAAATACTTAGATTCTATCTAAATTGTTATTTGTAATAGGCTTACTTATCACCTTAGAAAGCTTCATTGGAAATGAATAAAGGAGTTAATTTCCACTGGAATAAAATTTTTAAATTTTTAAATTTTCTGAAACAAAACTGTCTTGTTAATGTAGATGCATGATACACTTTGTTAGGTCTTCGAATGTTAATGTGGCAATATATCGAAGCAATAAACCTCCTAAAGTTAGATGTTGATAATCCCATTTATTAAGTGCGAGGAAACAATAACGTTTATCCAAAAAGTCTTCATTATTCAACAATAAAGTAACATAATGGCTCGAGGATTTTGTATAAATAGGAAATGAGTTTACATTAGCTACATTAAATTTCTTGAATATATTATGTAAATTGAGATACTTATTTTTAGTTTGGGGGTCATCATACATTATTGTATTACTTAAACTTCGTTTGCTTAAATTTTCAAGGCAAAGTAATTTTTTTTGTCTAGATCTTAATCATAATGCTTTTACTTTTCATAATCAAATTAATTATTGTAGGACATCACATGTTCCAGAGGTTTTATTGCCTTTGGTAATAGCAGTTAATTACAGTCGTGGTATGAAGAGGAAAAATGTGTGTCCTAAGGCTTGGAAGTTGTGTTTTGCTGGTCCTTCTAAACTCTCCGGAAGAGAAATAGAAGATGCCCTAGGAATTGCAATATTATTATGGAGAACTTCATGCATTTTGACTTGGTAAACTTCCATTATATTAATTAAAATAAAATCGAATCCTCATATAGCAGCCTATATTTAGCTCACCAACAAAAGAAGGTCAGCTATAACATTCCAATGATCTACTTGCACCAAAAAAATAATTATCCACTCGCACATGATTTTTAGTTTAGATATCCTAGTTGCAAGACTGTTGATACTTAAATTTTGATGGCCCTTCTAGTCATTCATTTGCATAGAAAATCAGGGATCAACCCCGACCCTTAAACAAAAATACTAGTTAAATTGCATATAAGTATTGGGAGCATTTTAATTAAGCTCATATAATTGCATTGAAGTTAATGGACTTAAGCAGAGGAGGTTATGAGCTTAATTGAATTAATTGGGCTAACGTCGCTCGTATAATTTGGCCAAGCCCTTTTATCCAACATATTGGCCAAAATTTGTGCATATGGGTTGCTAAATTGGAAAATATTGATTAATTAAAGTCAAATTGGGGAGATATTAAACTTGATATTATCACAATTTAAATAATAAGTGGTAATAGGAGAGTTTCCACTGTTAAAGGTAGGGGATATCTCTTAGGCTGCGATTGACAGTCGAGATAAAATTCTAGATGAGATAAAACTTATTCTATATTTTATTTGGTGCTTGCTCAAAATAGAATAAAGTCGGATATAAAAAAGATATAATTTAGATAAAATTATTCCATGGGAAAAGTGTGATAAATGTGGACATGATTTCTAATATCCATAATAAGAAAGTTATTTTTCTCAAATAACAAACTTCTTAAATTAAAAAATTTAAAATTATATTTCAATATAAATAATATTTGAATTCTACTATAAAAAATTCAAAATAACAAAAAATAATAATTTAGTTTTTTCATTTAATCTTATTTTTATTTATATATTGAATTTGATTCTATCTTATAATATAAATTCAATGTGTGTGTGTGCGTGTGTCTATATATATTACACATTTTAGGTGTTTTAATAATTTAAATATATTAGTACAGTTTCCTATTTAATAAAATTTTATTAGAATGATGGAAGGGGAAGAAAGAAATAAAAAAGAAATTAATTAAAAAAGAGAGGAAAATAAAATAAAAAAGCAAATAAAAATAAAGTAGACAAGATTGTTGCGAGAGATTTTTACCATCTCCGTTTATAACATTTTTTAGTTCGTTTATATTGATATGCCTTTTATACCAAACAATATATAAGATATGATGTGAATATATCTAACTTTATTACAACAATCACCCAACAATGGATAGGACAAAGCAAAATCCATGTATGTCATATCCTATCGTATCATATCCAATTCTATTCTATGTAGAAATCTAGATGACTAAACATAACCTTAGAGCCCAAGATATGAAAGTAAGAAATTGTGCTCTTACAATGGCGAAGTATGCAAGTGCCAAAAATTTGGCACGATGAAACACTTAAATGCCAAAACTTTGAAAATGTACACTTAAGTGCCACTTTCTTTGAAAAGTGGGACACTTAAGTGCCACATCTGGTGAACTTTGCCGGAAATCCTACGTGGTAATATTTTATTATTTTTGCTTGCCTACGTGTCTCGCCGAAGAGCGACTCGGCTCAAACTCACCCAAAAACGACATCGTCTGCAAAATAAAAATTAAACTACCAGTTAAAATATTCTAAAAAATAAAAATGTATAAATAATTAATATAAAAATTAATTAAATTAAATTTAAACTTAAATTTTTTTAAAATATTCTAAAAATTAAAAACTTTAAAAAATTAAAAATTAAAGAAAAGGGGTTGGAAGGAGGCGGCCGAGGGCCGAGCCCTCGCCACCGCAGCCCAACCGCCGCCACCGGAAAGGGCTGGCGACGGAGGGGGAGGGTCGCGGGGTGGGCGACCCCTAACCGACCGGGGCGGCGAGGGTAGCAAGCCCTTGCCGGATCGGGCAACGACGGGGGGAGGGTCGGTCGGGGTCGTCGACCCTTGGCCGATTGGGCGAGGGCTGCGAGCCCTCACCGGATGCGGGGTGAGGGCCGCGACCCTTGCCTCATATCCGGGCGAGGGCTCGCAGGCCCTCGCCGCCTCCCCCGCCGCCGGCCCTTCCCGGCGGCGGCGAAGGCTCGACCCTCGCCGCCCCCTTCACCCCCTCCCCCTTTTTAATTTTTTTTAATTTTAAGTTTTTTAATTTTTTAGAATATTTTAAATTAAATTTAGTTTTAAATTAAATTAAATTAAATTTTAAATTAAATTAAATTAAATTTTAAATTAAATTAAATTAATTTTTATATTAATTATTTACACATTAGAGCCAAAACGACGTCGTTTTTGCATTTTCTCGCCACATCGCGTGCAAAACGACGCGGTTTTGCACCCAACTGTTGGAAAATTGCCACGTCGGCAATTTGGCCGAATTTTGGGCGAAGTGGCACTTAAGTGATCTACTTTACATAATGGAACTAGACTTAGAACCAGGGAAGGAAGAGACAATTTTCTGCAAGTATGCCTTCCCACAGTGGGCGAACAACAAGTTCAAGCCCTTCAGGGATTGCCTTTTAGCAGAAAATTACTCTGCCCTTTAGTTCAGAGCCTAGGGACACCATGAGAACCAGGATGGAAACGCTTCTAATCTATCCGAGCTGCATTTCCTAGTGGATTCTAACCAGGCTAGAGAAGAAGAAGAGTTTAGAAAGCCATAGAGGTTTTACAAAACACTCGCTTTACTTCAGGGGACTCTGCCCAACACAATACACCCTCCTTGCCTTTTATAGACAATAAGAGGTCACAAACAAACAAGGACCAAGCTCACGGGTCCGGGAACAACAGGGGGCACCCGAAACATTCGGGAGGGAATTATTCGCACGATATGAGAATCGTAATCGTGCGTGAACGGTATTTTCCCTAGCCTACTGCTACGGTAAAAAGTGAACAGTCTGCAGCGGCGGGTTTTCGCGGTCTCGTCCGTCATGAGCATTGTAGTCATAGTCCGAGTCATCTGAGCTGTGTGCTGTCGCTAGAAGATGCGCCTCATACTTTTGCTCAAGGGCTTCAAGATCTTCTGGTGAGAGGATCTGTTTAAGCTGATGTGATGAGGATGCTTCTTCATGAGCATAGTGGGATGCTTCTTCTTGAGCCCAGTTTGTATTGTCATCTTCTGTAGTGTCGGCGGGGAAGGCTTGGTTGAGGCCAATGAGATGGCTGTGCATAATAGGAAGTGTCTATTTGAGATAAGGACAAGGGTCCTTGGGCGTAGGGATCTTGAGAAAGAGGACCTCCCAACGGTCATAAGGGTCCAGGTGGATTGGACGGTGTCATGTGCGCTTGTCATTTCATCATCTTGGGATGATTCGCTTGTCTCGAATTGCTCGAGTGCCTCTTTAGCCTCGGAACTAGGTCATAATGATCCCATGCGGTAGGTTCATTATAGTTCCACACATTTTCAGGAATGGTTTTGTTCTCTTGGCACAAAAAATTCGCCGGGAGTTCTCGGTATTGAAGTTGACGGGATCGAGCGGACATTGGATAGGATTTGTGAATCCGAGCCTCTTTGCTATCCGAATGGGGTTTGTAGGATGTGGTTCCGATCTCCAGAGGAACATCAATGATGTTGCCATTATTTCTGCAAAAATGCCATGGACGTCTAAAGAACAGGATGGTATGAACTTCAGGATTTGGTGTTGTGGTTCTTAGTTCCTTTTCCAAAAGATGTTTCCAGTGAGTGGGAGGGTAGAACCAATTGAGAAAGTCTAAAAGATTATGATCACTTTCTCTTTCAATGTTTCTTCCAAGTAAGAATATCCTGGTGAGGTTGGCAATGAATCTTGGTTGGAATTTCAAACGCTATTAAGTACTTATTGGTTAAGTACCACAATAGTGTTTTGAGTGATCGGGAAATCATCTTCTTTCCAAATAAGAGGATGTATGAATGGATAATCTGGATTTAATCCACAAGGATAAAGAGTCGAACCTGCATTAAATCTGAACAGATCTGTGTGGCATTGCCACATAAGGTTTCCCAGATTTTCAGTGAGATTGTCGTTTTGGATTTGCTCAATAATCTCCTGGGGATATTTCCAGCTTGGCAAGTCTTTGATTTTTTCAATCTTGTATTTCACACCATGGTTGAGCATATGAAAAGCGGGTCTTTTGATGTACATGTTAATTTCATTTGGTGCTTTTGGTCTTGACAAGAAATCAGCAAGAACATTTTTCTTCCCCGGAATGTGTTTGGTTTCAAAAGAGTATTTTGAAAACCATTCAGCCCATCGAAGCAGTTGAGAATTCGGAATCTGTTTTTGTTTAAACTTGGTCATCTGAGGAAAGGATGCCATGTCTAATTCTACCAGGAAGTGATGGCCGATGAGATGGAATTCAAACTTTTTGATTCCATTTTTTATTGCTAAGATTTCTTTAAAAGTGGAATGGTAATGCATTTCGGATTGAGAAAACTTTCCACTTTTGTGAGCACAAAGGTGTCTCTTACCATCAATTTCTTCAAGGAGAATGGCTGCCCGGTATTCATCACTGGCATCGTTTGAAGAATTCTTTTACCCGTTGATGGTATTTTCAATGGTGGGAGATTCTCGCATAATCTCCTTTAGTTCAAAGCGCTTTTGTCTGAATTTTTCCCCAAGGTGGAGGATTCTTCTTCAAAGCATGGTTTGCAAAGGGATCAAGAGCTTTGCAATATTTGGGACAAAATCCCCGAGATAATTAATTATCCCAAGAAATTGCTGAACTTCCTTTTTTGTGAGATTTTCTTCAGGAAATTTTAGCAGTTCCTGAGCAATGTGCGGCCCAGGTAGTATGTACCTTTGTTGAGGTGCATACCAAGAAATTCGATTTCCGTCTGGGCAATATTCATCTTTCGTTGAGGAAGCATGATGCCATGCTTTCGACAATTTCTCGCAAACTGTTCAAGGAGTTGGCGGCAGGATCTCATCGTGTAGAGCGGATATCATCAATGTATCTTGCAAAGCACTTGAGAGAATTGGTTGGAAGATACTACACATGGCCTTTTGGAAAAGGGATGGTGCTACCTTTAGGCCAAAAGGAAGAACTTTCCACTTTGGAAGTGCTGGTTCGGAATACGTAATCCTGTTTTGGATCTGTCTTCGGGATGGATGCCCAATTGCCAAAATCCGGCTTTGAGGTCGAATTTGGAATAGATATGGGCCTTTGTTAATCCAAGAAAGAGAGAAACTCGGATGGTAAAGGGAATTTGTCATCCGGAGGAAAAGATTGAGAGGTTGATAGTTGATTACCAATCTCATTTTTTCTCTGTTTTGCTCAAAGGCACGCTTATTGACATAAAAGGCTTCACAAGCCCATTGAGAGTTGGAAATTTCAATAAGGCCTTGTTGCAATAGTTCGAGCATTCCCTTTGGGCTAAAGCCAAGTGTTCGCTTCATTCCCATGTGGCTCGCCTTGGTTGGATTTATATCCTCATTCTTTTTAAAAGGAAGGCGAACAAAGAATTCTGGATTTTCCCATAAAGGATGGGAACACTTTTTGGCAAATTCCGAGTGGGATTCGAACAAGATTCTAACGACTTTTGCATAATTGGATCCAAAGTAAGCTCATATGAATGGAAAAGAGTCTCGAATATTGACAAATTCAGAGAATTGGTCCTTGTACCTAAGACCTTTTCCAGGAATAATACGAAGCTGTGAGATCTGGGTCATGACGTCCCAACCAATGATTAAGTCTTTGTTGGGAAGATTGGATCCAAAGATTTTCGTGGTTACCGAGCATTGGGGAAAGAAGCGGGACGATTCTTCGGAGTAGTTCTTACATTTGTGGAGAAAGTGTCTCCCGAGGCGAGTTAAAGTATCGGACATAAGGAGTCCAATACTCATCGGGAAGAACTTTGGTATCCAAAATTGAACAACTTGCTCCCCGTATCAATAAGGGCAATAACAAAGTGATAGGCTTAGCAAACTTTGAGGTGAGGATTTTGACCGGAAAATGAGGACAGTGAGTTTGACTTGAGAATATGTCAAGGCTTTGTTCGCAGATGTAGGTGATATGTGAAAATATCTTGATTTCGAAGTCCGAATCTTCGCCGGTGTGATAACAAGGAATGATACAAAGGGTTTGTTCAGACTGTTCTTCATCGAGAGAATAATGACTCAACATCATCATTTTCAAAGAGATACCTGTTTCATTCTCAATTTGATGTATCAAATGATGCTCGACCTTTTTTGGCTTGGGGACAGTTTTTGGCAAAATGTCCTTTCTTGTTGCGCACGTAGCAACGGTTCGATTTTTATGGCCCGTGCGATCCTTTCTTTTCGTAGGTATCGCCATTTCTTCTTTCGGAAGTTCTTGTGGCCATATTTAGACTTCTTCATCGAGAACTTCTTGAAGTGTTTCTTCTTTTGAGAAAACTTTCCGCAAGTACCATCACAGTCTTGTTTGGAACATTTGATCTTCAGCTTTTGGCGAGAGCAGGCTGTCTCGAGGCCTTTATCCTTGTTGATGTAGGATTGGACCATTCGGCGCTTTAGACATATTTCTTCAAGACATAGATGGATCTCTTGTTGTATTTCTCCTGTGGGAATATCCTGTACTCTCTTTCGTCTTGCAACAAAGGATCTTTCGACCATTTGGGACAGTTCTTTAGGGACAGAAGTCAGGAAAACATGCTTCAGATTTGAATCGGCTCCAATTTGGTAAAAGAGCTGGAGCATTATTCGATAGTGCTTATCAAGATGTTTCTTCTGGAAAGAACAACATTTTCTTTCGAAGAACTCTCTTCTTTTCATTTCTATGAGATCGGTGGGCTTTCCCACGAAGAAGTGGTATAGGATGGTAATAGCTTGGCTAAAATTTGGTGACATCGAAAATGAATCGGGTCTTGTTCTCGATGCGATTTCCACCAAAGCTTAAGGCTTCCGTGAACCCGGTAACGAAGTTGTAAAGGACATCATTCATGTCATGGTTGGTGATGGACTTGGTATTTAACCAGGTATGGAATTCCTCAAGTCTTTCTCGGCCATTTTTGATAGGGAATATCATCAATGGAGAAAACCGCTTTGATGCCATGGACACATGATTTCTTGGATTGTCCCGAACAATCTCTGGATCAGAGTAGTTTGATTCCATTTCCGATCCGGGAGGATCGGCCATGAATATGGAAGAGGTTCTTGGTACAATAGGAAGGGGATCAAGTTCGGGGAATTGAAAAGGATGAAGAGGATGATACTAAATCGATTCGGTATCGAAGTGGGAGAATCGGTTTGTTCTAAGAGAGTTTGCTCATTTGGGGAGGTGGATCGGTCTTGTGGACGGGATCAGGTTGTTGGATACTCAAATCCTTTAGAAAGGATTCTAATGGATTTGCTAGCATCATCTGATCTGGTTTTTCTCTTATAACCACCGAACATGATTCTGCAGGAATCTTCTCTTTTCCTCTTTTCTTTTGGATCTGATTCAACTCTTTGATCCGATCTCGTATATCCGTTTCCTTTTCGGGAGAGGTCGGTGGGATTGCGGCAAAGATAGATGTCCGGGGTGGCGGAGGTGAGTATCCGGTTCTTACTGGAGTTGCAAATGGATCAAAAAGGTCTGAATCTTCCTTCTTCAAGGAGTTGGATTTGTCTTTTGAGCTTTTCTATCTCCGGTTCGGGCTTTCTAGGTAATGATAGCCTAGTCGTTGCCACGATTCCAAGGCATTTAGCCTCTTCGAATTCAAAAATCATCTTCTTGGTAGTCTCATCATATTTTCGAGGTCTTGTTGCACAATTCCTATCTTGGAATCAATTGCTTTGAAAGCATTGTTTTTGTGCTAGCGAGTCTCGATTGCCGTTTAATACGGCTTCGAAGACGGGGTCTTTTCTGTCTCCCATGTTCATCCACATCGGTGGGGGTAGGTATTTTAGGAACATGGCGGTATCCGCCTTGTGGGTCAATGAATTCCTCGGGTTGGGAAATGAGAGTTTAGAACCTTCTCGACCGAGAGGGGGAAAATCGAGTCTTGAAACATGGCAATAGAGGAAATAGGTGGTGTTTTCTTTGGAGCTTCAAATGGGTAAGAGTGTTTCTTAGCCCATTTTAAGATTGGCTTATAGAACGGAGAAAGAGCTTGTTTTTCTGAGGTGGTGATGGTGGAGGTGATTTTGGTGGATCCGGTGAAACTTGGGGTGTAGTACGAACCTCGGTGGCGGAGGTGGTGCATAAGAAACCATGAAGCTGGTATTTATCACACTCACCAAGGGTATCAACGGAGGGGTCTCCGTTTAAATACCTTTGGTATACCTTATCCTTTGGCCTTTTGCGTCGAGGTGGAGGCCTATCATATGGATTTACCTCATCAAGAGAATTCATACAATAGGAACATTGGCAAAAAGGATCCCAGAAACAGTGACCATCTTTGTCTTTATAGTAATGGACAGGATGTCCATCACCATTAAAGTGTCTAACAAGCTTTTTTGGGTCTGGTTCGGAAATGGATTCAGGAACACATGGTTCGATCATGAAGAGTGTTTGGAAGATAGAGGGACTTTCTTCCTTTTCCTTGCCAAATTTGATGGAAACAGTTCCATCTTTTTTCCGAATGAACTCAGAGTCCGTAGACGGACCGGCTTGTTATGTTGGTGCGGCTTTTCGTAGTTGGTGATCCAAGTCTCGGGAGGAGCTTGGCCAACGTGTCCTTCGGTATTTGTCGAGGGACATGAATACGGGATGCACGATCATTCTGCATGGAGATAAACAAAGCATCTTCATTACCATTGCTGAAGTTTAAATCAAGAGCATGGTTACGTACTCGATAAACCATCGGTAGTGCGAGTTGCGGCTACGAGTCGGCGGTTTGAGGAGCTCCGGTGAGCTGGACTTGAACCTTTAGGAAAGATAGTAGTGGGGATCGACAAAGCAATGTTAAAGTTGGGATACGAGTCACAAAAACTGTTCCGGCATTTAGAGTAGCTGAGAACAGTACCAATACAGGCATGCTGGTATTGTAAAAATCTGGTATCTAACAACGCAATTCTGGCTACAACAGGTAGACCTTTACGGCCATGAAAAGTGAGAGCAAGACGAACAGCGCCATAATGAACATGAGTGTATCCTTGTTGGACCCATTGTCCTGGGAATCCCCGGGAGGGATCGAAGAGTAACGAAGTACTCCTTTTCAGTAGCAGGAATGGGATGCTGGTCGAACTTAGAGGACTGGACGTACTCTTTTACTTGCTTTGGAGTTTGATGAATAAGCTGGCGGATGGAGCGGATGGGTGAGAATGATGAGTTGGGTTTAGCAAAAAGCGAGTACGGGTTCATGAGAGGGAGCGGGTTTCGAGATCTTGGTTTCATCACTAAGAGAGACTTCATAAAGATAATCTATCTTAGAAGCATTAGAAACACGAAACTCTGGAGGGGTTGAAGATGATGTAGAAGGAGCAAGAGTAACAGGTGCTTCGAGAATTTCAGGTTCTGTAGACATGATGTAAAAGATCTTCTCAGCACTGGAATTCACCTACTAGGCGCATGGAACGAATAATATTACAAACGAAACCATGGCTCTGATACCATAATGGAACTAGACTTAGAACCAGGGAAGGAAGAGACAATTTTCTGCAAGTATGCCTTCCCACGGTGGGCGAACAACAAGTTCAAGCCCTTCGGGGATTGCTTTTAGCAGAGAAAATTACTCGCCCTTTAGTTCGAGCCTAGGGACACCATGAGAACCAGGATGGAAACGCTTCTAATCTATCCGAGCTGCATTTCCTAGCGGATTCTAACCAGGCTAGAGAAGAAGAAGAGTTTAGAAAGCCATAGAGGTTTTACAAAACACTCACTTCGCCATTTCTTCTTTCGGAAGTTCTTGTGGCCATATTTAGACTTCTTCATCGAGAACTTCTTGAAGTGTTTCTTCTTTTGAGAAAACTTTCCGCAAGTACCATCACAGTCTTGTTTGGAACATTTGATCTTCAGCTTTTGGCGAGAGCAGGCTGTCTCGAGGCCTTTATCCTTGTTGATGTAGGATTGGACCATTCGGCGCTTTAGACATATTTCTTCAAGACATAGATGGATCTCTTGTTGTATTTCTCCTGGCACTTAAGTGTCCCTCCGTGTCAAGTTTTGGCACTCCAAATTTCCGTACCTCTCTCGCAAGAAAACCCTGACTCATAGGATATATAAAGAGAGTTTCGAAAAATTAGGGCTTTTAGAGAGATGATTGAGGTTAGCAATTGAAGAAAAAGTATGTCCACACACGAGTTCTCTCTCGCGGTCCCCCAGAAAAATTCCAACATGCGGCTTCATGAAATTGACGAATACACATTCGTTAACCATTAGATCACGCTCAAATTTTGTGGAGAGTATGACAATATATTGTTCTTGAGTTTGTCTGGTGTGATTGATGAGAAAATAGTGGAAGTATATCTTTGAAGGATAAAACTGAACTGGTCAGACTTGGATCAAGACTGGAGAGCTCAACACGCAGTCCCGAGAAAACGGTAAGTATGTGTTTGTTCTAGGTCGGAATGCAATGAAATTTTGGGGAGACCTCCACGATACCTAGTTCTTCAATTTCACCAAATGAATCTAGCATCAAAGATCTAGAGATCCCCTTGCCCTTGTGATATTAACAGTCCTTGTCGTTGTTTTGCCCACCTCTCACTGTTCCTCGCTGGTTATCCTCACCACCCCCTTGCTAGCAGCCGTCATTTGAGTCAGTAATCCAACTCGCATAATATGCATATAGTTTAAATTAGGGTCACATAAACTTAGATTAAAATTACATCTCATGCATTGCATATAGTTTAATTTTTATAAAAAGAATAAAACCCCCCAAAAATAAAAAGAATTAGATATCAACATGTAAAAATCATGTTTAGGACATGCATGCATTTTCTAGTTAATATCTTGCAGAAAATTCGATGCATTGCATTTAATGGGCTTTTTCTTGCTTGAGGTATTTATGTTCTTGCTCTATCTCTAGCAATTTATTCACTACTTTGATTATTGATTGTTAAATTCTTGTTCGTGCACCCGCACGATCACTCATTACATGTTCGTGGCTTAAAGACTAAAATCGTCCAAGATGACTTGCAAGATATTTTTGATAACAAAGAGAAAAGGAACAAAAGGTGTTGGTTTTATCTAGTGAACCAAGTTTTCGTATCCATGATATTTTGGTTTCCAAAAGTAAAGTGGGGAACACTTGGATTTCTAATCGACTTGTAATAAATTAGTGGCAACTCCTAAATAAACAGATTTGCATGTTAAGTTAATTAAATTAAAATACCAAAGTTGTGGTTGACAAGGATTTGAGAGAGTCCACGTTAAATCTCTACGCCTAGTCATCCATTAGCTTTTTGTTTTGTAGTTCACTTCAAGGAAGGTCGCGACAAAGACTTCCAAATTTTTTGGCTCCCAAATTCTATTCACCGAAATGGGAATACCTATTGAAAGCATCATATTAACTATCGCACTCAGAAATAAGTATCCTTATTTAGGACATTTTAATTTTAAGAGTGCTGATTACGCATATCTTACAAAATAAAATAAAAATTATGAGCACTTTGAAATTGAAAATTTATTTATTTAGCTATCTAAGTATTGTGTTGGGCATACTCTGCTGATAAATTTTTAAGCAATGGATTGGCATTTTTGAGTTGTTTAAATTCTTGATGATGTCGTGGGTGGATGGCAGACAAGCAAATCACGAGCGGAAAGTAATTGTGGCTACCGTAACAGGGTCAAGTACTTGTTCACGCAGCTTGGTGTTGCTTACAAAGGCACTGAACTCAATGAGGGGAGTAAGTTTATGTTATCCTCATCGTGTTGGATGGTGGTAGAGATAAATCTATGTGGTCTTTTGCTTAGTCCGCTGAAGAGTGTCCCTACTTGATATGACTGAGGTTTGAGAAAAAATTTCGATACTGCACGGGACAGGCATGAGATTTAGTCAGCTCTAGCAGGTGGACCAGCGGCAAAAACATCGGTGGCTCTGATGTTTAAGTTTATTGAATGCATTATGGAGTCATCATATCAATAACATATCTCACATAGCATTAAATCTTCCAATTAGTCATCGACTCTATCTTGTTGCAAAGGTTGTTAAGATGCACCGTTCGGGAACATTGACGCCCCTCCTTATGGATGCTGGAGCAGTCGCTGACAACTCTACTGGGCTGGATTTAGCCATGCCTCAACCACCACTTGCTCTCGCCTCCGGCCTCCCTTTTTCTTTTTTTACTCGGTCTCTACGAACTCGGAACCAAAAAAAGGCCATAGCTTCGACCTGCTTCGTCATTAATTTAATCCCTCAATTAATTCGCCGCAGAAAGGGTTCTTGAAAGCCGTGTTGGGACTCTTCGGGCTTGCCACACTCAAACAAATTGAGTTGAGTGGATTTCCATACGCACAAATTATACTTTATGCGAGCTAGAGAGAGATAGAATAAAAGATAGAATCCTAAAGCTGTGTTTCAGTAGTTGCCTTTTCCTTTTCGTCAAACACTTCATGTGCACTCTCGCTATCCATGCACGTGTTACACCTGCTGCAAGGTCTTCGCTCACTCCCTCCCCTCAACTTTGCCTTCATCTTTGTTTCTCTTCCTGTTATGAAGAATTGGTGTACATGGCTGCTTGCTCTTTGCTGAGTGGTGGTGAAATTGGCAGCGACAAGGACGATAGATATGGCTGCCACAAGAGCCCAAGCTACATGAGCTCCTCCAAGGTCAGCGGTGGGGGCGGTGGTAACATTGATCATTGAGGATCAAAGACGAGGGAGAATGCTCACCAAGTACGAAGATTGACGAGTTGTGACCGGTGTAATCGAAGAGAGAGAAGAGAGGAGTGAAGATGTGAGACCTGTTTTTTAATTTTAGTATCCTGGATTAAAATTGGGTTTATAAATAAGCCGACAAAACCATTCTTGCGGTTTTTTGTTTGGAACCCATTAAGACCCACATTTCAAATTTAAGGTGACTCATATATAAATCACTTTAATAATTTGAGTTAAGATATGGGTTTGTTACGTATTTTTACAGTCTTGGTGTAATAATCTAAATATTTATAATTATTATTCTAGATAATGATATAATATGTCTATCTTGCCAAACTTCACTACGAGTAATCTTTGGAAATCTCTCTTTTCTTTTTTTTTTCAGAGATTCGATTTTTAGGTAAGGAGTAGCTTCTTCTGTAGAAGGATAACTGTAACAGAAGTGGTTGTCAATCTTTTGTTGATTTTGGCTTCCATTCTTTGTGTATAGGAGTGATTGAGTTGGAGATCCAGAAGCTGTAGATGAAGCAAATGGCCATTTGACTTGTGGGTGTAATAACATCTCTTATTGCAAGGGACTTATTATCTCATCCTCTGAAATGATTCACAGTGGAACATGGCTTTATTCAAGTCAGGTGAGCAGGCAAAGGCAACCTTGGCAACACGTGATGTCCTAGAATAATTATTTTAAATATGTTTTTTAATCATGTTATGCCAAATTACACGTTGCACCCGAACATGTTCTTGTGGCTCCAAATGCAAGGTTTCTTGACACAACTGTTATAAATGAGAAACCAAGTTACGCAACATCCTACAGCCACTGAACTCTCAAATGAGCTTTGTAACTTATACCCTACTCAAATGGATGCGAATCTCACAAAGCTTGGTAGTTCTCTTCCAGTCCCAAGTGTTCAGGAGATGGCAAAAGAACCCATAACTGAAGTCCCGCCTCGCTATGTCCGTGCCGACCAAGATCACCCGTTCATGCATGCTGAGCTTGGGACATCGTTGCTTCAAGTGCCAGTAATTGATCTGAGCAAGCTCTCATCAAGCAATGACGATTTTATGGAGTCTGAGCTTGAAAAGTTGCACGTAGCATGCAGAGATTGGGGATTCTTCCAGGTAAAATGTTATAAAAGCAGCTTTTACTTTTTCTTTCTGTGAGGATTATTGAGACAAAAGATCTGGATTTCTTTTTCAAGAATCAGAGTCTTGAAGTTCATTAATCCCTTTTTGTGCATGCAGTTGATAAATCATGGAGTGAGTTGTTCATTGGTGGAGGAGGTGAAGTTGGGAATACAAGAGTTCTTCAAGCTTCCAATGGAGGAGAAGAGGATGTTTTGGCAAGAAGAAGGAGACATGGAGGGTTTTGGGCAGACGTTTGTCGTGTCGGAGGAGCAAAAGCTTGATTGGAGCGACGTCTTCTTCATGGTGTCCCTCCCAAGACATTTGAGAAAACCTCGCCTTTTTCCCATGCTTCCTTCTCCGTTCAGGTTCTCGCTCGCTCACTCGTGCATTGAGTACGCTATACACCTATGAGACATTTAGTTAAGATGAGGATTCTTGTAAAAGGAGAGAGAGGTGGCGACAATGGTAGCAGAGCGGGGTTTCGGGGTAGATAGATGTCAAACGTGCACGCGAGAGAGAGAAACACGGACGACGGCCCATGGTGAAAAAGGAGGGAGAAAAGAATAGAGTAAATTTACTATAAAAAAGACTAACATTGAATTGAAAAAAAAAAAAAAAAACATCTTTTAACGAAATTAGTTCACAAAGTAATTGAAGTAATTTACTACACAAATTAGTTCATCTAGCCTGACACGATGCAATCATTTACGTAGCGTCCCCTTCATGACCACGTGATGATTGAGATTCTGGAGTGTGGGGACAAAGAATTGTCGTTTTCGCTGTTGGCAAATTCAAGCTAAATGATGCCGTTCCTTTCAGCTGTTCATGGGCAGGTAAGATGATTGTCGACGCAGTTAGAATGATTTGCCCATCCCTTGCTCCTAAAGAACGATACAATCAAAGTGAGATTAGGAAGCAATCGAATGATTCATCGGATTTCTTGCGCCTATTGGAAAACGGTTTCATGGGGGATGGGTACCCGTTTAAGAATAAGTCTTAAATATTTATTGAAGTCTTTTTAAAGTTTTTTTTATATATTATTATTAGGTTTTGGATAGAAATAACAGTGAAATCTGCTTATGTATACAATACTTCTACGAAAAATAATTCTTTAAGTGTTTTTGTATTCTTGAGAGAAAATTCATGCTCTCTCTCTCTCTCTCTCTCTCTCTCTCTCTCTCCCTCTCCCTCTCACACACGCCTTGCTAACCTATTCTTATATGTATCACCTTATTTTTATGCAGAGACGTCTTGGAAAAATACTCCTCAGAGTTACGAGATATTGCAATGAAGATACTACTTCTCATGGCAAAACCTCTGAAGATGGACACCAAAGACGTGACAGAACTGTTTGATGGAGGCAGGCAAGCCCTTAGGATGAATTATTACCCGCCATGTCCGCGACCCGAGCTCGTCATTGGCCTCACTCCTCACTCTGACGCCTCAGCCCTCACCATCCTACTCCAAGTCAATGAAACGGAAGGTCTGCAAATAAAGAAAGAGGGCAAGTGGGTCCCCGTGAAGCCTCTTCCCAATGCTTTCGTTGTCAATGTCGGAGATATTTTAGAGGTAAAGCTTTTCGATTGGCCCTATATCTGTTGTTTGATGTGGAATGCCACCAAATTTTGTTTGATATGCGAGCCAGTATTGCTAGATTCATGTGCGATTGACGACAAGAATGTCATTCCATTCACAATATGCTGAACTTTTTATTTATGCTTTATGAAAAAAAAAAAAAAAAAAGAGCCTCGGATTAGTCTATCTAAATGAAAATTTATGCAGTTGAGAATGCAATAGTAATCTTGAATGATATGGTGGACTAAACCAACCATGGAGCGCACGAAATCTGTGTAGTTACGTAAATATTTTCCCAATACTTGTGTGGGCATCATTGTTTATTCAGATGCTTTGAGTTACTTAGTTACATAAAATGAGAATGGATGATAGAATTTTCGGAACAAAATCCATCAAAGACATGACATGATATTTTGTGTATCTGATGATTGACATAGATCGTGACAAATGGCACTTATCGTAGCATTGAGCACCGAGCTACAGTTAACTCAATGAAGGAAAGGCTCTCATTTGCCACATTTTACGGCCCAAAATTGGACGGTGAAATGGGTCCTGCACCGAGCGTGGTCACATCGGACAAGCCAGCATTATTCAGAAGAATAGGCGTTGCCGATTACTTCAGGGGACGTTTCTCTTGTGAGCTTCAAGGGAAGTCATATCTTGACACTATGAGGAAGATTCAAGGTGAGAAAGAGGGCATTGAATTTGGCCATTGAGAAAGCAAACTATCTTTTTTCCTTTTATCGTAAACTATACTAGCTGAGATCATATCTTGTTGGCTGGGTCCACCTGCATGTGGGGCCCAGCCAGCATTAAAAGAAAAAAAAAGAAAAACAAAAGAAGTGGAAGTTGGGGTCGTGCGGTATCCGTCGAAAAAATGAAGAGAGGAGAGAGAAAAGCAAAAAACTGCTCAAGTGGAGAAAAGAAGGAAGAAAGAGGGCTGCAATTTGCGGCTTTGATTTGAAGGCCAAATATTGTCGGAATCGGCTCAAATTTCAGTATGTTGTTCGTGAGACCGAGGGCTACTAGTTGATGGTTTTTGTTCGTCGAGAACCGCCTCCGAATTCTCCGCCATGCGGTTAAGGTTTTCTGCTCCAAACTGTTTATCTACCATGTGGTGAGAAGAAGATGATTGTAATGTTGATGTTGGCCTCTACAGTGTGTGGCCCAGAAGAATCTTTGTGTATCCCGCTATTCTTGGTGATTAGTGGATGTTTTGGGCGGTGCTGTGGTTTTTCCGTATCGGGCCCACGTTAAATCATGGTGGCCATTATTTCGTTTTGCCTACTTATCATTTGAGTATTATATTTGCATTTTGTGAGGCTATACATTCTTGGCTGTTCTTGTCAGGTTAAGAGATTCTAAGTTGATTTAGTATCGGGGGAGAAATTGATCCTGGATTGCATTTGGCCGTGGTGAATTGTTGTACCCGAGTTCTCCCCAACGAGTGGTATCAGAGCTAAGGTTGAAATTTTAGTGTTAAATGGAAGAAACCAGCAGCACCATGTTTAAGTTAAATGCCTCGAATTTTTCTATTTGGAAGCCTCGAATGGAAGATGTGTTATATTGCAAAGACTTATTTGATCCTATTGAGGGTGATGAAGCCAAAGGAGATAAGGAAGACAAAGAATGGGAGAGAATGAATCGGAAAACTGTTGGGTTTATCCGACAATGGATTGATGATAGTGTGTTTCATCATGTTGCTCAATAAACGAAGGCGGACACTTTGTGGAAGAAACTACAAGATCTCTATGAGAGAAAAACTCCACAAAATAAAGCTCTTCTAGTTAAGCGACTTGTGAATTTGAGATACAAGGAGGGGAGTCATATGGCGGAACACTTGAGTGAATTTCAAAATGTTGTAAATCAATTGACAAATCTTGAGATTGATCTTGGTGATGAATTGCAAGCATGCTTATTACTTGGTACTCTTCCCGATAGTTGGGACACATTGGTTGTGGCATTAAACAACTCGGCTCCTTTTGGTGTGCTTTCTATGTGCATGGTTAAAGAAAGTTTGTTCAATGAAGAAACAAGAAGAAAAGGCTTGAATTATGCTTCTACATTGGATGCTTTTGTTATAGAAAACAGGGCGAGAAGTCAATCAAGAAGGTTTCAAAGAAATGATACCCGAGGCAAGTCAAGAGGAAGGTTGAAATCAAGACCGAGGAGGAGTGTCAAGTGTTATAATTGCGGCAAAATGGGACATTATGCAAAAAGAGTGTTGGTTGCCAAAGAGAGATAGATTCCATGATAGAAATGGAGATCAAAAGAAAGAAGAGAAACAAGCTACAACGGCGGTTGCATCCGATGGCGATATTGTGTTCGTATGTGACAACGGATGTGTGAATCTTACATGCCAAGACTCTACGTGGGTTGTTGATTCTGCAGCTTCTTTTCATGTCGCCTCACGGCGTGATTACTTTGCTTCTTATCGCAGCGGCAACTTTGGTTATATTAAGATGGGAAATAGTGATGTTTCCAAGGTTATTGGCATGGGAGATGTTTATTTGGAAACCGATGTTGGATGTAATTTGCTCTTGAAAAATGTGAGACACGTATCGGATATTCGACTTCACTTGATCTCTACGGGTGCCTTAGATGATGATGGTTATTGTAATTCCTTTTTTGATGGCAAATGGAAGTTGACTAAAGGTTCCATGGTAGTGGCAAAGGGTAAGAAGACAGGCTCTCGTACACCATGCAAGCTGACTTGATTAAAGAAGAGGTAAATGCAGTGGAGGATCCCTCGGTTGATTTATGGCATATGAGACTGGGTCATCTTAGCAAGAAAGGACTTGAAACTCTTGCTAGAAAAAACATTTTACCTTTGAAGGAGAAAAATCTAAAAGAATGCACTCATTGTCTTACAGGTAAGCAACACATATTCTCATTTCATAGTTCCTCTCCACACACTAAATCAAATGTACTTGATTTGGTTCACACTAATGTTTGTTGCATGGATGCAAGAACCCTTGGTGGTGCATTATTTTATGACATTTATTGATGATTGTTCTAGAAAACTGTGGTTGTTGCTTTGAAATCTAAAGACCAAGTTCTTGCCGCTTTCAAACAATTTCATGTCAATGTGGAAAGAGAAATCAAGAAGAAGCTAAAATGTGTTCGAGCCGACAACGGTGGTAAATATAGAGGCTTGTTTGAACATTATTATAGGGATTATGGTATCAAGCTTGAGAAGACTGTTCCAAAAACACCACAGCATCATGGAGTAGCAGAGAGAATGAACCGGACAATTAATAATCGAATTCGGTGTATGCTTTCTCATGCAAAGTTGCCTAAATCATTTTGAGGTGAAGCCATGAGAACAGCAGTGGACTTGATAAATCTATCTCCATCAGTTCCTCTTAAGGGGGATGTTCCCAAAGAGTTTGGAGTGGCAAAGATGTTTCCTATAGCCATCTAAAAGTGTTCGGTTGTCGTGCTTTTGTGCATGTTCCAAGAGATGAAAGATCCAAGCTTGATGACAAGTCTAAACAGTGTATCTTCTTAGGTTATGGACATGAAGAGTTTGGCTACAGGTTATGGGATCCAATTGCAAAGAAAGTCATTAGAAGCCGAGATGTGGTATTTTGTGAGTATTAAACTATTGAAGACATTGACAAGGCGGAGAGACCGAAGAATACAGCTCAACGTTCAGTTAGTTTCAGCCCAAATCTTTCTATGTTGATAGAAATCATGAGGGAGAAGTGCATGGAAATCATGAAGATGGTGAGTCCTCACATAATGTTGATTCTTCAGTTGATACATGTGAAATAGCTGAGCAAGAGCAATCTATCCTACCTCAAGTTAGAAGATCTAAAAGAGAGCGTAGGCCTTCTCAAAAATATTTGCCACATGAGTATGTGTTACTCACTGATGCAGGAGAGCCAGAAACTTATGAAAAGGCTATATCATGTGAACGAAAGAATGGGTGGCATGGAGCTATGCAAGAGGAGCTTAAATCCTTGCATGAGAATCACACATTTGAATTGGTGAAGTTGCCTAAGGGTAAGAGAACACTCACAAATAAGTGGGTGTACAAGTTGAAGACGGAAGAAAATAGTTTACAACCACGATATAAGGCTAGACTTGCTGTGAAGGGCTTTCGTCAAAAGAATGGCATAGACTTTGAAGAGATTTTTTCATCGGTTGTAAAGATGTCTTCTATTCAAGTTGTTCTTGGGTTGGCTGCCAGTTTAAATTTAGAAACTGAACAACTTGATGTAAAGACAGCTTTTCTTCATGGAGACCTAGAAGAAGAGATATATATGGAGCAGCCGAAGGGTTTTGAAGTTAAAGGCAATGAGCACCTTGTATGTAGATTGAAGAAAAGCTTATATGGTCTCAAGCAAGCGCCAAGGCAATGGTATATGAAGTTTGAGTCATTCATGGAAGAACAAGGATACGGTAAGACAAACTCGATTCTTGTGTCTTTATGAAAAGATTCTCAGATAATGATTTTCTTATTCTCCTACTTTATGTGGATGATATGTTGATTGTTGGGCATGATGCCAAGAAAATCAAGAGCTTGAAAAATGAGTTGAGTAAAGCTTTTGCAATGAAAGACCTAGGCCCGGCTAAGCAAATCTTAGGTATGAGAATTAGTCGTGACATGAAGAATAAGAAATTGTGGTTATCTCAAGAGAAGTATATTGAAAAGGTGCTTGAAAGATTCAACATGAGCACATGTAAACCGGTGAGTACGCCACTTGCAGGCCATTTCAAGTTGAGTAGTAATGAGTGTCCTTCAAGTGAGAAAGAGAAGGTTGAGATGATGAATATTCCTTATGCATCGGTCGTGGGTAGTTTGATGTACGCCATGGTTTGTACAAGACCCGATATTACTCATGCAGTTGGTGTTGTGAGTAGATTTCTCTCTAATCCAAGTAAGGAGCATTGGATCACTTTGTTAAATGAATTTTGAGATATCTTAAAGGCACTTCTACACTTTGCCTGTGTTATGGAAATGCGAGCCCTGAGTTGAGTGGCTACTCGGATGCGGACTATGCGGTGATGTTGATTCCGAAAATCCACATCGGGTTTTATAATAATCTTTGCGGGGAGCTGTTTCATGGCAATCGAGATTGCAAAAATGTACCGCTTTGTCTACAACTGAAATGGAGTATATTGCTATTACCGAATGAGGTAAAGAACTTTTGTGGATGCAAAAATTCCTACAAGAGTTGGGCTTGAAGCAAGAGAAATTTGTTCTATATTGCGATAGCATGAGTGCCATCCATCTTAGCAAGAATCCGGTGTTTCATTCAAGGTCGAAGCATGTTGATGTGAAGTATCATTGGATTCGAGAAAAGTTAGAAGAGAAGCTCTTCCTACTTGAGAAAGTTCATACCGACAACAATAAGTCCGACATGGTGACCAAAGCCTTGCCCGTGATGAAGCTTGACGCTTGTAGAAGAAAAGCGGGCATGACAAACCTTCCCACATGAGGTGGAGGGGGAGATTTGTTGGCTGGGTCCACCTGCATGTGGGGCCCAGCCAGCATTAAAAGAAAAACAAAATAAAAAAAAAAGAAAAAGAAAAGAAAAGAACAAAAGAAGTGGAAGTTGGGGTCGTGTGGTATCCGTCGAAAAAGTGAAGAGAGGAGAGAGAAAAGCAAAAAACTGCTCAAGTGGAGAAAAGAAGGAAGAAAGAGGGCTGCACTTTGCGGCTTTGATTTGAAGGCCAAATATTGTCGAATCGGCTCAAATTTCAGTATGTTGTTCATGAGACCGAGGGCTACGAGTTGATGGTTTTTGTTCGCCGAGAACCGTCTCCGAATTCTCAGAGTTGCGGTTAAGGTTTTCTTACTCCAAACTTGTTTATCTACCCATGTGGTGAGAAGAAGATGATTGTAATGTTGATGTTGAGCCTCTAGTGTGTGACTAGAGAAGAATACTTTGTGTATCCCTGCTATTCTTGGTGATTAATGGATGTTTTGGCGGTCCATGGTTTTTCCCGTATCGGGTTTTCCAATTAAATCCTGGTGTCGTTATTTGCTTTGTCTACTTATCATTTCAGTATTATATTTGCATTTTGTGAGGCTATACATTGCTGGTTGTTGCTGGGGGTTAAGAGATTCTAAGTTGATTTAGTATCAGGGGAGAAATTGATCCTGGATTGCGTTTGGCCGTGGTGAATTGTTGTACTCGAGTTCTCCCCAACATATCTTTATGTTGACACTCTCTATGTACCTCGAACAAGTTGATTATACATATTCCTTTCGCTTCCTCCCTGCTTTTGTTGATCAATTTTATCACTTGATTTGCTGGATTAATGACATAAAGAACTTTCATTTCTTTTTTGTCGGGAACGCAAGGGAACATTCAAAATAAATAAAGTAGTGTAAATCTGCCACAGAGAAAGTATTAGTTCAACATTCTCGCATTTCTACGAATCTTTGTTCTTCTTTCCATTGCAAAATGTGCATTGTTCATTTCCAACAAAGCTCAATGGTTCATGAGGCGACGAGGATGAGCAACCACGTAGGGGACTCGCATTGCGAGCATGCTCACGCAGGGACTCGCGTTGCGAGCAGGGGGCTTAGGATGAGGCAAGAGTTGTTTGTGGCATCAGGCGGCTAAGACTAGGGGGTGTCAACGGTTCAGTTTGGTTCGGTTTTTTTGAAAAACCAAACCGAACCGAACCGTTAGGAAAACCTTCCGAACCGAACTGAATGAGACCTGAACCGAATCGGTTTTTCAGTTTTTGGTTTTCAGCTTTTAGTTTTCGATTTTTGCATTTGTCTTTTTTTTTTTCGTTTTTTTTTTTTTTTGTTGTATATATTTTACGTTTCCAAGAAATAAGCTCTTATCGGTTCGGTTAACGGATAAAACCAAACCGATAAAAAAATTCGGTTTTTAATGAGAACTGAATTGAATGAAAACTGAACCGAAAAAACCGAATTTTTCTATTCGGTTCGGTTCAATTTTCATTTCGGTTTTTGACACCCCTAGCTAAGACAACGTTGCAGGGCTCCACTGCAGAGGGGTAGCGCAAGCTGTGGCGATGGTGTGGTGGAGGGTGGCGCAACAAAAGAAGCGTCTTAGCCAAGGATTTACCAAGGAGACCTTTTCCCACTCTTTTTGTGCCCATGTATTCTCAATTGTGTGGCCTCCTACATAAATGGTGTCGCTTTCCCTGAATGTGTGCATTGCCCATCCATTTATAAGCGAAAACTTTTGGTCCAAAAGGCAAGCAATCTCTCCTTCCATTTTAAACACACGACCAGCCCTCCTTCCCTTTCCATGCTGGCCGAGATCCTCGCAATCCCCTTTTTATTCTCTTGTATTAGAAAAGTAGATATGCCAATTGCCAATATATAAGAGATCTTAAGAATAGCAAAATAATATGCCCATCTCTCACACATGAATATCTTAGAATATCCTGCCGATTGCTTTCTTTTCCATGTGACCCAAAATATAAAAATTTATTGTGAATAATTTCGGCCATGAAGAGAGTGACGGGCTCTACCAAAGTTTAATACCATCGCGGGCGCAGTCTAATCCATTAAGTTCAAAACCATTCATCTAAGTCCATTTGTCATAGATCCAATGCAAATGCAATTAATGAAAATAGAAACTAAATAATAAATGCTCCTAAAGCTATATGCCATGCAATTTACTTCTAATATTTTTGTTTAAGGGTTAAGAATTAATTTCTAATTTTCTATGCAATAAATGAATGACTGGATCGCCAAAATTTCGGCATCAACAAAGGTTTGTCATTTCTCTAGTAATTTATATATTACTTTGATTATTCATTACAAAATTCTTGTATGCGCACCTGCACAATCAACTATTGCATGTTAGTAGATTAGGCTTAAGTTTGACCAAGATTGCCCACTAAATATTTTTTGAAAACAAAGAGAAAATGTACTAAAAGGGTGCTAGATTGGAGAAAGGATGTCACAAGTGCTGTAACTTTCAAAAAATACTTACTTGAGTGCCAAATCTTTTTTTTTTTTTTTTCGATCATTTGAGTGCAAACTCCATTTGCAATATCAACTTTGTGGCCTTTTTCAGATAGTTGCTCAACATTTAGCAAATTCCAAAAAAGTCCTAACAAAAAGTAAACATTCGCAATAGTAATATCAGTACCATATTTTGACTTGATATTAATGTTTCCTTTTCCCATCACAGGATTTATTTATTTATTCTTGAAGTTGACTTCACCATGACTCGTCTTGTCCAATTGTGAGAATAGTTTCTTTCGGCCAAACATGTAATTTTATATCCAGTATCCAAGTACCATATGTTAATGTCTGAGTCATCATTTTTACATGTTAGCACCATATACTCTTTAGCATCGTACGTTGCCTTTACCTGGCATTTGGATTTATAATGTTTGAATTTATTGCACTTAAAACACTTGATTTTTTATTTGTCACGTGTTTTATAGTTTTAAGTTAAATTTGAATTTCCACCTCTACCTCGGCCTCTTCCATGGCCTCAACCGTTTTGATAGCCTCCTCGACTTGATAAGGCAACCCCACTTTGCAATGCTTGCTTGAGATTTGAACCAATGGACTTTTGATTCATTATTTGCTCATACAAGCACAATGAACCCATCAACCCCCTAATGTTAGGGTTGACACATCTTGCCCTTCTTTGATCGCTGTGATGACGTAGCCAAATCTTTAAGTCAAAGATCTCAAGATTTTTCTATAATTCATACATCTTGGAGTTCTTCACCATTGACTGTCAATTGGTTAACGCTGGTTTGCACACGATCAAAATATACCAAGATTGATTCAAAGTCATTCATGCATAGAGACTCGAAATCACCTCGAAGTATTTGAAGCTGCACTCATTGGACATGGTCATTGCCTTTATAGGATTTTTGCAAAATATCCCACACTTCTTTCGCGGTCTCTACACTCGATATTTTTTCAAATATTGTTTCCTCCATAGTTTCAAAGATCACATACAAGCTTTCTGATCTTTCTTCGGACACTCCACCAAATTATCTTTCTCCTCCTTTCTTAAAGCCTCAAATGCTTCAGCATCGACCACTTCAGTGTAGCTGTTTTCCACCAAACTCCACGAATCTTGCAATTTGAAAAGAACTTCCATCTGGACAGACCAACTGTTAAAATTCTTTTCGTTCAACTTTGGAAGTTGCAATTGAATGGAACTAATAGATACCATTTCTAGCTCTGATACCAAATGTAAGAACTAAAAAAACATAATAATGGCAACTTTTGAAAGTTTGGAACGAGGTATAAATGAAGATCGGAGAGAGAAATAATGGAAATGCAAATGCTCTTTACTTGATGTAACTACAAATCAGAAATCCACAACCTTTTAAAGTGGTTGCACATGCATGTAGCTTAACTAACATTGAATGAGCAAAATAAGAAAGTCCAAAATGCTGAAGAAAAAGCATAGACAAAGACATGAAATCTTTGCTCCTTTTGACAATGAAAAAATCTCACGTTCTTTGAATAAAGAAAAACAAAAAAGACCTCCCATTTTCAATATGAAAGCATTTACTCCTTGTGGAATGGTGGAGGGGCTACCCAAACATAACCCATCATAAATGGTGCGGATATCCTTTCGTCTTCAATCTTCTTTTGACACCCACCAAAGATCAAGCATTTTGAAGAATACGAACAACAAATCCAACATGCTCAAATCTTCAAAATTTTATATTATTTTAACATACACAACATTGAATGGACCTAGACTTAGAACTAGGGAAGATGGAGTCGGTTTCCTGCAGGTATGCATTCCCATAGTGGGCGAACAACTCTCCTTCAAGCCCTTCAGGGACAACCTTTTAGCAGAAAACCACTATGCCCTTTAATTCAAAGCCTAGAGACACTTAGAGATGCCAGGATAATAACGTTTCTAACTATCCGAGCTACATTTCTCAGAGGATCCTACTAGGCTGGAGAAGAAGAAGAGTTTAGAAAGCCATAGAGAGTTTTCAGAAAACACTCACTTTACTTCAAGGGACTCTGCCCAACACATTACATCCTCCTTGCTTTTTATAGATAGTAGGAGATTACACACAAACAAGGACCATGCTTACGGGTCCTGAAACAAACAGAGGTGCTAGAAACTTCTGGTAGGAAATTATTTATATAGTATGAATAGTGACAGTGAACAGTGATTTCCCTAGCCTGCTGCTATAGTGACTTGCTATAGTGATCTGTACGGTTAGTAGTCTCGTCCGTCGCGAGCATTAAAGTGACTTTTGGGATAGCAAATCCAAATTCAATCCCCTTTGTTTTCCTCACCCTGAATCGTCCTCATAATATCAAGATATGACTTTCCTTGCAGCTCACGAGAGTAAAATCCCCTAAAGTAATCGGCAACACCTATTGTTCTGAACACTGCTGGCTTGTCTGGAGTGATTAAGCTCGGTGTAGGACCCATTTCGCCTTCCAATTTGGGGCTGTAGAATGTGGCAATCGAGAGCCTCTCCTTTATTGAGTTAACTGTTGCTTGGTGCTCAATGCTACGATAATTACCATTCGTGACAATCTGCGTCAATCATCAAATACACAAACTATTCAGTCATGCCTCTGATGGATTCTTGTACATGAAATTCTATTCTCTATACTCATGCTAACAAATTGCATAAAGTTCAGTTTAGGTAGACTATTCATCGAAAGGTATCTTTAAAAATACCAGATTTTTTTAGATAACAGTCTTGTCATCAATAGCTCATCGAATCTAGACAACATTGGCTAGTATATAAGACAAAATTAGGTGGAACTCTGTAGCAAAACTATAGAGATTTGGCCGATCGAAAATCTTTACCTCTAAAATGTCTCCGCCATTGGCAACGAAAGCATTAGGAAGGGGCTTGATGGGAACCCACTTGCCCTCTTTTCTTACTTGGAGACCTTCCACTTCATTGACTTGGAGAAGAATGGTAAGGCCTACAGCGTCGGAATGTGGAGTGATGCCAATGGCCAGCTCAGGTCGCGGACAGGGAGGGTAATAGTTCATCCTCATGCCTTGCAGGCCCTCATCAAACAGTTCTATCATCTCCTTGGTGTCCATCTTTAAAGCTTTTGCCATGAGAAGGAGTATCTTCATTGCAAGATCTTGGAGCTCTGTGGAGTATTTATCCAGCACATCTCTGCATAATAATTACACATATAAGAATAGGTTACAAAGGTGTGAGAGAGAGAGAGAGCATGGATTTTCACACAAAATGTGAGGCAGTGATATGAGTATGTTTTTTTTTTTTTTCCGGTATGTAATTAATTATTCACCTTGACATCGAGAGATTTGGTATTTGTAGAAAATAGTTACACAGGTAGTTAATACAATATTCATCATGCTGCTAAAGTTAAGGTATTATTGATGATTGGGGCTAATCATCAAGCCAATCTTTCATGCATCCCGCTCATATAAGCCCGACTCACATGAATCATTGGCCACACATGCACCGGGTGTAGCCAAGAATCTTTCTAACTTATTATCTTTAATTCGATTGTTGATGTGTCAACCAATTAGAGTAAATTAAATAGTTAGCTAGTAAGGGAACCTAAAGTCCAATTGAAGGAGGAGGGGAAGGCCAAAGTTTTCGCGTCTCTCTTAGAATAGAAATGATGGGGGGACACACTTTAGATATTGCGAGATGTATATTCGAACTTTTAGTTAATAAATAAATATAAAAATTTAATGCCATTGGTCCTTCAACAATGAATGTTATTGTTTCGTGTGACGCTTGGGATTACAGAACTTGGTATATAAAATTAGTTACCCTGTTTTTCGAACTAATTTTGCTAGAAAATGTGTTCTTTGTATCTCTAATGTTTAAGTTTCAGGGGCGAGCAGGGGGCGGGATTTGCGCATGTGGCCTCTCAGCCTCTGTCGACCTTCAATCTGGGTTGACTAAGGGTCATCCAATGCAACATGGGAGGGAGGAGAGGGAGGGACATGATGGACGAGGGAGAGAGAGCGGGGCCATGTGTCGATAGCGATGGTGGCTGCGATGGCGACATGACCAATGGTGAGGTCCGGTGGCTTATCAGCGCTCGTGGGGCGACGACGGTGGAGGCGGACTCTATGCAATATGGACAGTGGAAAGCAACGCGTGTGGAGGTGGGAATGGGAAGGGCAGATAGACAAAGAAGAAAATCAAATCCGGCCAATTCAAACCTCCTTCATCTTAATGCGTCAGCCTCGGGAAGGGTAAATTTACGACATGCATTCAGACAATCTCGATGGATAGTGTACTCAATGCACGAGAGAGAGAGAGAGAAAAACCTGAAGTGAGAAGGAAGCATGGGAAAAAGGTGAGGTTTTCTCAAATGTCTGGGGAGGGACACCACGTAAAACAAGTCGCCCCAATCGAGCTTCTGCTCCTCGGACACTACAAACGCCTGCCCGAAGCCCTGCAAGTCTCCTTCTTGTTGCCAAAACTTCCTCTTCTCCTCCATTGGAAGCTTGAAGAACTCTTGTATTCCCAACTTCACCTCCTCCAACAACGAAAAGCTCACTCCATGGTTTATCAACTGCATCCACAAAAACGGATCGATTAACTTCGAAAGCCGAATTCTTGAAAAACAAATCTGGACCTCACGGAAGACCTGGAAGAATCCCCAATCTCTGCATGCAGAGTGCAGCTTTTCAAGTTCGGACTCCGTCAAATCGCCATCGCTCGACGAGAGCTTGCTCAGATCAATTACTGGTACTTGAAGCAACGAAGTCCCATGGTCTAGGTCGGTACGGATATAGCGAGGCGGGAGTTCGGTTATGGCCTCTTTTGCCAACTCCTGAACGCTCGGGACTGGAAGAGAACCACCAAGCTTATTGACAATCGCGTCCATCGTCGCAACGAGAGGATCGGATGACGAAAATCTCATAAGAGCTCTGGCTAAAGCTGGTGTCGCGACCTAATTTTTTCGGGTTCACCGCCTAAAACTAGGTTAATAGACTGCTAAGTTTTTTAAACTTAGCTCGGGCTCTCCCAAGCCCATACCAAATCGCGACTTGAGTCTAAATTTTTTAAACATGCAAAATACTATCTAGGAGTCGCCACTAATCTGTTTTTGGTAGGTCGATTAGACACCTAAGCAAAAAAATGGGAGAATTATTTTACCCTACGGACCAGAGACTAAGGGTATGGGGACTTGGACACTAGACTATCCTAGTGCCCTTTCGGTACCATTTCTTTTTAATTTTCAAAAATGTTTTGCAGGCAGCTTGATTTGATTTTAATTCATTTTCCTAACGTGTGAGGCGATCATACGAGTGCACAAACCACCAATTTAACACCCGAGAAAGCGAATAAAATAATGCAGGACTTACCTCAAAGCAACGAAAACAACTGCGTTGTTAGGTCAGAATTTATATCAATAATCCTAGATATGATTTCTAATTAATAAGCAATCACTCAATTTTTTGTTTTCACTTTATTTAATGAAAGTCGTGCAATGCATGCTACTAATTTAACATGAAATGATATGACGTGGCAATATGACACAAACTATATAACATGAATAAGCATGCAATCCATCTTAAAGCATGAAATGAATTTATTCTAATTTTTTGTATTTTCCATGAAATTCGAAATTAAAGAAATGCAACAATTAAATATGCAATTTAATCAAATGACCTAATTCTAATGACGAGCAATGAACTTAGCAACAATCACTAGATGACGAAAATTTCATAAACCTAATCCTACATGTTGATTTACTAAACCTATATGCTCATGCAGAATTTTGATTTTTTTTTAAATAATTAATTATTAAATCTAAACTATCAACAAAATAAAGCAAGAAAGGATTAAAATAATCGAAAAAATAACCTATTGTCTCACAGGTCAAATTAACGGTTATTCTAACCCTAATTATCACAACAAGGAGATCAAAACAATTACAAATTCGATCCGAAGTCCTACGGACCAAATTAAATAATTATTGTGATTTAACAAATAAAATTTCACCAAAAAGCCCAAAAATTAATATAATAAAAAAAATGATCCGATGTCTCTCGGATCAAATTAATAATTACATTAATTTCGGACAAAATCCCTACGGATAATGCATACAAAATGCACAAATATTAATATTGACAAACCATATTCTAACTTAAACAATAATAACAAAATTTAAAACACAATAATATAACATAAAATAAGCAAAAGAAAGAAATAAAAATAAAACTAAAGGAGGGGAATTGCAGCAGCGTTGGTGGGCATATGGCTAGTTCTTGATTTGATCATTTGTAATCTCCTCCGAGAACTTTTTGAGTGGACGCCCCCTTCTCTTGTCGTCTCTCTCTTGTCAATTATGGTGGAATATGGAATTGTGTGGCCTTTTGTTCGGCATTGAATTGCCTGTGACCACAACATCAGAACAAAACAAAGTAAATTAGGTGAAAATATGGGGTGAACAACTTTAATAGGGGAGAGAAACAACCCGGTTTTATCACGGTGAAATCACTTGGATGACAATCAGCGCTTAGGTACGTTGGCCACTTCGATGTCTCGCTGCTGGAATTATCGTCGGAGATGTAGGAGTTTAATCTAGGCAAGAAAAAATAAAATCACCTTAGTGCGAATAGCAAATTGGAATTGCACACAATCAAACTTAAAAAAAGAAGAAGCTCGACTTAGCTTTATGCTTGTCGTCAATATCCATGAAGCATGATGAACATGGGGCATCGTCAAGAAGACTACACCATCGTCCGAGATCCTTGAGGGTGTGTGCCTCTCCCCTAAAGAAAATTGAACTCGAAAGAAATGAAGGAGAAAACCGTCCTCACTTTTGCTCTGAATTTTTCGAAAATCCCCCTTTTCTCTCGAGAGATTGTCTATCGAACCTCTCTACGTTTTCTCACCATTTTTTTCCCTTGTGAGCTCCACTCTCCTCCTCCCTGTCATGAAAAGTGAGCCTCTCTTTTATAGTGATTCGAAACGGTCTCTATACATGGCATTTCCCAAGTTGCCATTTCTTGTTGTATTAAATCAAGCCTGCAAATCGGAACGTGATTTCGCAATCAGCTCGATTTTACTTGATTCCTTCCATTTTACAAAAATTCTTGCCCCTTATTCAATTGCTTCCGCATTTAACAAAATCCGAATACCCATCAGAATTTCAAATTTCCATGCATAATCAATCAAATCAATTGCCCCCATTTTCTTTCATTTTTTCCTTTTATTTGTTCAAAATGCAATTTTATTTTTCCAAAATTAGGTGTCAACAGCTGCCCCTCTTTGAAGGTGAGCTCGTAGAGGTTGCCGACAAAGATAAATTGAAACCTAATTTTAATTATGCACATGCACTAAATGACTTTTTGTTGGAAAATGAATTCCTTTTTTTTTTTTGAATGCAATATGTATGATGCATGGAAATGCTAATGCAAATGATAAATGAATTTACCTGGAATAACTTACCTTCAAGGAGGGTAGAGTAACTCAAGATAAATTGGTGTTACACGTCCAGGACCCATACCATTTACGGTCGCCTGAGAATAGTAACATGACTTTGTAAAGAAAACTGCTTTCCTAGGACCCGTACCATTCTACGGTCGCCTAGTATGACAGAGCTGGTTGTGTCTAGGACTCGTACCATTATACGGTCGCCTAAACGGGGATTTACCTTCCAAGACCCGTACCATTCTACGGTCGCCCGAAAAGGGAAATAAGTTTTGTCTAGGACCCGTACCATTCTACGGTCGCCTGAATAGGAAAATAAGTTTTGTCTAAGACCCGTACCATTCTACGGTCGCCTAAACGGGGTTACCTTCCAGACCCGTACCATTCTACTGGCCGCCTGAATAGGGAAATAATTTTTGTCTAGGACCCGTACCATTCTACGGTCGCCTAAACGAGGTTTCGCCTTCGGGACTCGCACCATTCTACGGTCGCCTCGAATAGGGAAATAATTTTTTTTTTTTTTTTGTCTAGGACCCGTACCATTCTACGGTCGCCTAAACGAGGTTTTGCTTGGCTAGGTACCGAACCATTCTTCGGTCGCCCGGCGTCGCAACTGGGAAAAATCTTTAGGGACAACTCCATCGAGTGTCAAATTACTCAAAAGTGAAAATACCTGTACAACAACAAGTATTTAAGGTATAGATAGAGATATACTTACCTGGTGACATCTCTGCTCATTAGGGATATGTCTCCTGTAAAACATGATTGTAGGAGATGCAACATGTATTTGTGATTACAAATAAACATGCATTAATTCAAGCAAGGTTTACGCATAATGATTTCTATCAACCACGCATCACCTAATTCCAATGGAAAGGATTTCAAGAAAAGATTCCAATCCGAACACATAAGTGTCATGGATGTGTCAAATGAGGGATCATTTAGTCTCGAAAGGACTTTCCACTCATCCTCATTAAAATGGGCTGTTTTATCGACCTTTGATGCAGGATTTTGACAATCACTTTATCTCCTTTGTCATCACGCCAAACAAGAATTTGGGCAATCTCGCAAGTGGTACTTCTTTGAAGGGAAGCTCGTAGAGGTTTCCTTTAAAGATATATGACACCTAAATTTAAACCATGCAAAATGAAATATGAAATGCATACGCAAATGTTAATGACTTGACTTTTTTTTTTTTTTAAGAATAAAGGATGCAATCTAAATGCAATGAACTGGTTAGGAACATAGATCTCCATGTGTCTATGACCAATGAAATGCAAATGCAAAGAAGAGCACGTACTGTCATTGTTTTGAGGATTTAGGTGTGAAATGATTCCGATGAGACCCGTCAATCATCTGGAACTCCCTTCGAGATAATTGAAAAGCTCAAAGTCTTTAGGGATCGGAATTCTCATCGATTCTAAGCACCTGGAAATTGCATCAAGTACTTGAAACTTCAAAAATCTGATTCTTATGTCAGACATTTGAAAACTTTTACTAAACGTCTGGAAATCACATCAGATGTTTGGAAAGACAAACACTTGGAAATCACATCAAGCATTTAAAAGTTCAAATATCTAGAATTCACACTAGACATTTGGAAACATTTTATAAATAGGTACTTGGAATTCTCATCAAGTACAAAGATGACTGAACAAATTCAGGGTTTCAAAGACAATTCTTTTTGGTCTTTGAGGAAAAATTCAATGAAGGCCCATGCATGATGGCTTTATCAAGCTTCTACCAGAAAAATTATCAATAGGACAATTTCCAGTTATAGCGTGAATCTCTTGAACATGCTAAATGAGACACTTTTGGTGTGAAAAGGCTTTTTCACTCGCTCTCATTTAAGAAGGGTTATTTGTCCCGACCATTGATGGAATATATCACTCGATCTTATCATCATCTTGTCGACAAGAGTTCGAATTTTCTTGCAACCGCACGACCTTACCAACCCGAGAGGTCTTTGTCAATGACGTAATGCAGGTTTGGTCAATGGCTTAACAAAGGGACTCTTCGAGTCAAAGCAAATTGAACGAATGATTCTCGTAATCATCTCCGGGTTTACAAGTCAAGAACCCTGCAAAATGATAAAGAAATAATCTTGCTCGCACTTCTTCGAGCAATGCTTAAACATGTGAATTCCTATGTTAATTCAAGTGCCCTAATCTGAAGAGACTTTGTAAGGGCCGTAACATAGGCTGGGTTCATGGGTTGAGAAACGAAAGGATCGTTAGGCTCAAAGATGTGTATAGGGGTCAAAGTTGGTGATCATCTTGACATTACCACCAGTTTTTCTTCACCACGGATTGTCTTCTTGACAGATTTCATTATTGGCTCAAAAGTTTATCACCTGATGCCAATGATTATTCAACTAGAGATCTTTTCTCAACATTTTTCTTTGATG
Source organism: Eucalyptus marginata (assembly GCA_014182565.1). NCBI lineage: Eukaryota > Viridiplantae > Streptophyta > Magnoliopsida > Myrtales > Myrtaceae > Eucalyptus > Eucalyptus marginata. The sequence goes on from CM024589.1 coordinate 31,162,584, forward strand.
ATGGGCATCGATCAAGCACACTAATTTTTTTTTTATGCCCCCCAATTCATCAGTCATTTTCTCTTCTTTTCACGGGCATTGGCCTTGCTTTTACCAGTGCACACTGCTTGCTTTTTCATGCCCTTTAGTTCTATTTTGATTTCAGTTCTTGCGCACAATGCATGTGTCAAGTATACTTTAAATGACACTCGAACTTTCAAGGGTCTTCATCTGTCTCTTGCCTTGCCCCAGTGTGGGCGATGATCATCAACTTGGGTTTTAAAAGAAATGAAATAGCAGGCTCAAGTGGGCTATTCAAAGGATATAAGTGTGTAGGATAGTGAAAGAAATGCTCTTCGTCATCCTAAGGCACTTAAATTACCATATGAATTCAATGTAATAGCACGACTTGAAGATTGATGCAAATGAGAGCAAGAAAATTTCAATTCATTTTCCTCACTTCATGATGTCATTTTTATCTCCCAGTTGCCCCGATGTGGGGTGATTCTTGGACAGGGGTAATTTGAAAAGAACATCCATAAGTGTATGGGCTCAAAAATGGTTAAGCAATGGAACACCTGTAGTGTTTGGGATAGAGAAATGAACTGCCTCTCGTCATTTCAGCTGTCGTACTTTTCGCAAGAAAATTCTTCACCTTGAAATACAAAATGTTTCCATACTCACCTCACAATGTATAGACATGGGACGGTGTATGGGATTAGGCTTGCCTTTCACACCTCATTTAGCATGCTCAAGTAACTCAACATCTTTCACTGAATTATCCATTTTGATAAATTTCAAGTGGAATTGATGGATAAAACATGTAAGAGTCATCATGCAAAATCCCTTTTAAAAAAAAAAACTCAACAGCTTTAAGCATGTCAACTTCAAACAGTTTTCTATACTGCAAAATGGTTTTAAGCATTCATTCAATGATCCCTCTACAATGGGAATTGCCTCAGCAGTTGATGTCTTTGGATTGTCGCTATCATTCAAGGCTGAAAATCCACTTTTGCCCCTGCACAAGCGAACGTGCATCAACATGATATTATGCAATATCAAAGTAAATTCAAATTGCACGTCCATTTTGGCTCGGGTCGAGACTTTATCCCAGTCAGGTCACTACCAAAATCTGTCATGGCTACAATCTTGTCATATCAATTCCTTAGAAATGTATCCTTGATAGTTTGGCCGATTGCAACCTGGTGTACTTTTTCAAATGCCTTCTCATCAGACCGAAAAAGTAATGCTCAAAACATGAAGTAAATGAGTCAGAAAATTAAACAGAGCTAACCTAATGCATGCTTTTGGAAATGGCTTGAAAAATGATTTTTTTTTTTTTAAAACAATGAAATGTTTTTTGTTTTCGAAAAAAATTTTTTAGGAGGAAGCATGAGAAAGTCCAGCCCCTCGGGATTTCTCCGTGGATGATATTTTTTTCATGGTTGGATATCGTCATTGGACTGGTTTGGTATACCCCATCATGTCCTCAAAATTGAAAATAAAATTGTAATTTCATTGAATAGAATCAAATGAATTACATTATTGGAATGGAAATTGTGATTCCTAACCCCTAAAAAGAGAAAAAAACGAAAATGATTCCTAGAAAGTGAAAACGATTCCTAAAAAGCAATAAAAAATTCTCATGCAGGAGAATGTGCTAGGTCACTCTTCATGGTCCATTTCTTCCAGAGGTTCTTCATCAATGTCTCTCATGACGAGATCATCGAATAGGCTTGTGATTCCTCCTAGGGCGTCACAGAGTTCTCTGTCTCTGGAAGCATCAGATCGTCCATGTCATCCCATCCACTTGGAACTATGTTGCGGGAGTCAAAGTAAAAGCTGGGAGGAGCCGAATACTTCACCAGGTAATCAAACTTGCCACTAGGCTGCCCCAGAGTGTCCATCACTTCCACTTCATCTTGCCCCATTTCAAGGACATTGTCGCTTAGTTTTTCGGTAGTGATCAACAAGTGGGCCATTTTCCAAATCAGGCATGTCGCCATTGCTCATTTGGGTCTTGCCTGCCTGCTTCGGGACTACCGTCTCGGGGAGAGCAGGTGCAGGAGTCAAATCCGCTCGGAGGGATTGGATTTGAGTTGTCATGAATTGCATAGAGGCGAGCAACTGTCGGAGTTGGTCTTCCATAGCGGAGATATGATCACGCATTTCAGTTTGGTCGCCCATTCTAGCTCTTGATCACCTAAGGAAAAATGGGTATATGTAAGAACGAGGTATAATGAGAAAACCAATCCATGACAACAATCTATTTTTTTAGTCAAGAAAAGTCCACATATGAAAAGGATTTTCTAAAAATGGACTAGAAAAACAAAGACATGGGATGCCCCAGTAGGGACGAAAATTTTTAAAACATGAACTAGAAAGAGTTAAGACATGAATTGAAAACAAATTTCCAGTTTTTTTTTTTATTTTCCAAATGATTCGTTGCATTGCAATTTCCTCATTTCATTTTTAATTGACAAAGGAATTAAATTAATGATTGACCTAGATTGTCATGGATCGACCAAAAAATACAACAAAATAAATTGCATGGTATAGGGATAGAAGACTTACTTTACCAAATAAAATCAATGGCAATCACATAGACACGCGCATGAAACGTGAGGCTCGATTTCTATCTAAATGGCTTAACAAAGTGGAGCTAAGAGGGTGATCTAATCGTTGCAGTCTCGCATTAACTTCAGGTCCCCTTAACTCCGGGCTCAGTCGAATGGAATGTCCAATAGTCACGCAGTCTCGCGGATATGGACAAAACACATTTCGACACCATGAAAACTTTCGGGAAGAGAAGGTCAACCTCTACATAGCAGTCTCGCTTTGGAGGGAGTATACTTCTCAACACCATCCTAGAAATCCTATCGCAGCCCAGGGTTGGACCGCAGGTTGTGTGTGCAAATAGTGTGGTGCTAAAGTAATAAAGCATGCACAACAGTTTAAATGCAAACAGCACTTATAATTGGAAAAATAAATCATTCATCCCACACTCCAACCTGCAAGACAAAGGTTAGCAAAGACTACTCCCCTTATACCTCCCATCTGCAAGAACATTTAACACCTTAGAAATGTTAGTGACATACCTGGTGTCCTTGCTGCCAAACAAAAATATTTTTTAAAAGAAACAAGCCTATGTCCACTATGAGTTTTAACTCTAAGTCCCCAGCGGAGTCGCCAAGCTGTCGCGACCTAATTTTTTCGGGTTCACCGCCTAAAACTAGGTTAATAGACTGCTAAGTTTTTTAAACTTAGCTCGGGCTCTCCCAAGCCCATACCAAATCGCGACTTGAGTCTAAACTTTTTAAACATGCAAAATACTATCTAGGAGTCGCCACTAATCTGTTTTTGGTAGGTCGATTAGACACCTAAGCAAAAAAATGGGAGAATTATTTTACTCCTACGGACCAGAGACTAAGGGTACGGGGACTTGGTTACACTAGACTATCCTAGTGCCCTTTCGGTACCATTTCTTTTTAATTTTCAAAAATGTTTTGCAGGCAGCTTGATTTGATTTTAATTCATTTTCCTAACGTGTGAGGCGATCATGCGAGTGCACAAACCACCAATTTAACACCCGAGAAAGCGAATAAAATAATGCAGGACTTACCTCAAAAGCAACGAAAACAACTGCGTTGTTAGGTCGAATTCATATCAATAATCCTAGATATGATTTCTAATTAATAAGCAATCACTCAATTTTTTGTTTTCACTTTATTTAATGAAAGTCGTGCAATGCATGCTACTAATTTAACATGAAATGATATGACGTGGCAATATGACATAAACTATATAACATGAATAAGCATGCAATCCATCTTAAAGCATGAAATGAATTTATTCTAATTTTTTGTATTTTCCATGAAATTCGAAATTAAAGAAATGCAACAATTAAATATGCAATTTAATCAAATGACCTAATTCTAATGACGAGCAATGAACTTAGCAACAATCACTAGATGACGAAAATTTCATAAACCTAATCCTACATGTCTGATTTACTAAACCTATATGCTCAGGCAGAATTTTGATTTTTTTAAATAATTAATTATTAAATAAATATCAAATCTAAACTATCAACAAAATAAAGCAAGAAAGGATTAAAATAATCGAAAAAATAACCTATTGTCTCACAGGTCAAATTAACGGTTATTCTAACCCTAATTATCACAACAAGGAGATCAAAACAATTACAAATCGATCCGAAGTCCTACGGACCAAATTAAATAATTATTGTGATTTAACAAATAAAATTTCACCAAAAAGCCCAAAAATTAATATAATAAAAAAAAAATGATCCGATGTCTCTCGGATCAAATTAATAATTACATTAATTTCGGACAAAATCCCTACGGATAATGCATACAAAATGCACAAATATTAATATTGACAAACCATATTCTAACTTAAACAATAATAACAAAATTTAAAACACAATAATATAACATAAAATAAGCAAAAGAAAGAAATAAAAATAAAACTAAAGGAGGGGAATTGCAGCAGCGTTGGTGGGCATATGGCTAGTTCTTGATTTGATCATTTGCTAATCTCCTCCGAGAACTTTTTGAGTGGACGCCCCCTTCTCTTGTCGTCTCTCTCTTGTCAATTATGGTGGAATATGGAATTGTGTGGCCTTTTGTTCGGCATTGAATTGCCTGTGACCACAACATCGAACAAAACAAAGTAAATTAGGTGAAAATATGGGGTGAACAACTTTAATAGGGAGAGAAACAACCCGGTTTTATCACGGTGAAATCACCGGATGACAATCGCCGCTTAGGTACGTTGGCCACTTCGATGTCTCGCTGCTGGAATTATCGTCGGAGATGTAGGAGTTTAATCTAGGCAAGAAAAATAAAATCACCTTAGTGCGAATAGCAAATTGGAATTGCACACAATCAAACTTAAAAAAGAAGAAGCTCGACTTAGCTTTATGCTTGTCGTCAATATCCATGAAGCATGATGAACATGGGGCATCGTCAAGAAGACTACACCATCGTCCGAGATCCTTGAGGGTGTGTGCCTCTCCCCTAAAGAAAATTGAACTCGAAAGAAATGAAGGAGAAAACCGTCCTCACTTTTGCTCTGAATTTTTTCGAAAATCCCCCTTTTCTCTGAGAGATTGTCTATCGAACCTCTCTACGTTTTCTCACCATTTTTTTCCCTTGTGAGCTCCACTCTCCTCCTCCTGTCATGAAAAGTGAGCCTCTCTTTTATAGTGATTCGAAACGGTCTCTTTACATGGCATTTCCCAAGTTGCCATTTCTTGTTGTATTAAATCAAGCCTCCGCAAATCGGAACGTGATTTCGCAATCAGCTCGATTTTACTTGATTCCTTCCATTTTACAAAAATTCTTGCCCCTTATTCAATTGCTTCCGCATTTAACAAAATCCGAATACCCATCAGAATTTCAAATTTCCATGCATAATCAATCAAATCAATTGCCCCCATTTTCTTTCATTTTTTCCTTTTATTTGTTCAAAATGCAATTTTATTTTTCCAAAATTAGGTGTCAACAGCTGGTTTCTCATTTATGGCGGTGATGTCAAGAGACCTTGCATTTCGAGCCACGAGAAGTACACGTGGCTTCCGGCCAAACCCAATCTACTGACCGGCAGACTTGTGGCTTCGTGATCGTTAGTCTGTGGCCTTGTCTTATTTTAATAGTAGAAGCTTCAAGAAATAAGATTTCAAATTGGCCATGAGATCGTGCTGACTACTTATCAAACGAATTATTACGGTGACCCGATAAGCTAGCAAACGTAAGCAAATCACTTTTGTGTTGATTTCTAGAAAGCGGTATCGCAAGTGATTTCTAGAAAGCGGTATCGCAAGAATTAGAATTTACGGAAGCAACAAAACTTGATTAAACTAAATTATCCTTACCTTTCGAAGATTCCATTAATCAATTTTGGTCAATTATAAACCCAAATGAAGTAAAAGAGAATATTTTACTTTTACAAATCAGAAATTTAATGAATTTGGGGACATGAACACGTTAAATTAATCTTACACTTTTTCCTTACAATTTTTCTCTTTGTCTCTCTCCATCTCATTTGAAACAACTCCTTTCACCAAATAATGCTCACTTTGTTAAATCAAATCTGATTTGTTTAAACCTCCACGCCTCTCACCAAATCACCGAATTGCCCTCAATTTCCAATCTCCAACGGAACTCCTTTTAATTCCTTCTTGTTCTGATTATTATTATTTTTTTGTGAAAGGTAATTAATATATTGAGGAAAGATCGAGTGAATAAAAAGATCACGGCATCAAAACCCACACTCAAAACAACATATCATAATGAGTGAAGGGATGCCGAGATAAAAAAGCCACAGCCGTGGTTTGTTTAGTAACATTATCTCCTAGCTCACGGTTTTCATTTTTCAAATAGAATCTGCTGTGCTTGCTGGATAGTGACCAAACTCCCAAATTCCACTGGTCGCGCCTTATATTTTTAAACTGACCGAATCCGTCGATCATCTTCTCTCTTCAAATCCTGCTATTGTCTCCTATTACGCCATCTATTACGTGGGGTTTGAAATTTGGCCATGGGATAAGATGAAAGAGAGATGGTCAGTCATTATGAAGAAGAATGTGGCGCACGCTCACCATCATGATGAAAATAGAAATCCATGTGATTGGCATGTGATGACGGCATGACTTCTATGCAGATGATATTTTTATTTTGGGGTCGGGGTCGATCAATTAATTATATAGAATAGCTTAAATTTGCGCGTCAGGAGGGATTTGAATAAACAGATGAAATTTTTGGGTAAGGTGTATTGATGGTGCTGCCTTGAAAACAGTGATTTCCTCCATATGATTTGTGATCCAAAGCAGTCGGTTCTGATGGAAGTCCTGTCCCCATGATGCAACACGCAGACACTGGCCTTCCTCACTTGGTCTGCGTTCCAAGCGAAGGACGATCCCAATTCAAGCCTTGAAATGATAGTCTTAAGTTGATCTCGGTTTTTATGCAATTTTAAGAGACATGGACCAACGAACATGCAGACCAATCTTAAGTTCCAGTGGTCGCATGAAGACCACATTGGGAAGGGAAATTCATGCCTATCCACTTTGTGGGGTTCCCAATGAAGGAAACCGATTCCCTACTAGCTATTTCCTTGAACCATGTGGCAAAACCAATACGAACCTTATTCTCAAAATATTAATTTAGATTTTGATCATATCGACTTGGCCACTATGCCACGTACTGTCAAGAAATTCCCTTTACCAAGGCAAGAATGGAAGGCAAGGAAAATATGGCTTTTGGCAAGTGGTTACGTGCAGAAGTCAAAGAACATAGCCCTTACCGGCATACCTTTTATGGTGCTCAAGACCGATCTGCAGAGATAGTGGATGTGATACCGAGACCCCTCCTTTTTTATTAGTAACGCCCTAGCGCCCCTTCCTACCGACAATCCCACCAGACCAAGTGATAGTGCTGGCCTGCCGGCCAGACAATCATCCACAGGGCATTTGGCCCTTGCCTTATCTAAACAGCGGGGTATACCAGTCTTTCATCGGTCGGATCAAGAGCGAGAGAGAGGGGATTAGGCAACTATCAGCATTACCTCAGTCGGAACAGCATCCGCAAGGTGAACAACATGTGCTAGAACCTAACCGGGGTTCTTCCAAGGAGGCTATAATTTCTATACCGCTAAGTTAAAAGGCATTCGGGATCAGCACATGGATGTCCCAACTCCTAAAAATCAAAGCAGTCAAGACTACCAAATAGAGCATGAACTTCTAAGAAGCTAAAGAGGTATAATCCCTATGAGTCTAGAGCTCATATTGTAGAGGATTTTGATGAAACCCAACTAACGGACCCTCTGATCCTCATGGTTGAAGAGAATAACAGATGGGCTGAGGTGGCTTGCCCTCAAAAGCCACCCACAACAAAATAAAGCTCGTTAGTTGGGAACCTGCTCGGGCCCGGGGTCTTCCGACAGTTCGAGCCCTTAAGGCCCTAGTGGCCAAAGAAATACCTGACCTAGTGTTTTTGATGGAAACCAAAAATAGACCAGAGATGCTCACAAAAATTCAGAGGCGGCTTAAGTTCACAAATTCCCTATTTGGTTAATCCTGTTGGCTCCGCAGGAGGTCTGGCCATTTTATGGCAGGCACACATCTCTATTAGCGTGCTTCATTCACATCAGGACCTTATAGACTTTATGTGCACAAAATCACGGAACAACATACCTATTCGTGTGACTTGCGTCCATGCACCAGCTGTGTTTCGACTTCGACAACAGCTTTGGACTGACCTCCGTCGAATTGCCAACTCTAACTCTTTTCCTTGGATCTATGCTGGTGATTTCAACGAAATAATCTATCACTGGGAGAAGGTAGGTAAGAGATTAGTAGACTTCCAACGTATGAACTCTTTTCGAGAGGTACTACATGATTGTTGTTTAATAGATATGGCGAGTAAGGGATGCGTGTTCACCTGGACAAATAACCGTTCGGGTGATGAGATTGTTAAGGAGAGACTGGACAGGGTTCTCTGCAACTTGGATTGGAGACTAGCCTTCCCGGAAGCCGAGGTGTTTGTTTTACCAATAGTGGGGTCGGACCATAGTGCTTTACCTGGACAAATAACCGTTCGGGTGATGAGATTGTTAAGGAGAGACTAGACAGGGTTCTCTGCAACTTGGATTGGAGACTCGCCTTCCCAGAAGCCGAGGTGTTTGCTTTACCAGCAGTGGGGTCGGACCACAGTCCTTTAGTTTTGAACACTGAAGCCCTTTTGCGAAGGAGACGGCGGCCATTTATCTTTGAATCGTTCTAGCTACAAGATCTGGACTGTAGGATGATTATTGCCAACGCATGGCACATTGCAACCAGCTCCAGTTCTGACCTGCCACAGAAATTAAAGTTTGTTAGTTCCGCACTCGCTCGGTGAAGTCATGACAAGTTCTCCAAGGCCAATAACAAAATATTAGAATTGCAATTTCGACTACAACAGATCACAAACCAAAATGATACTAGATTTGATAAATCGACAGCAACTAACATCAAGACAGAACTTCAGAAACTTTGGCAGCAAGAGGAGCAATATTGGGCTATGAGGTCAAGGATTAACTGGCTGAAATGTGGTGACAGAAATACAAGGTTCTTCCATGCGACTACCATCCAGAGACGACGGCAGAATAGAATACGAATGTTGCTGGACACTAACCACAGCTGGGTGAGAGATGAGGAGACTTTGAAGGTGATGATGTAGGATTTCTACCGTAACCTCTACACAACAGTGGGCTCCCGTGACTATGACCCTATTCTGGCCCAATGCTCAGCTATAGTTAACGCTGATATGAATTCCATTCTTATAGCTATTGTAACTAAAGAGGAGGTTCGCCTTGCAACGTTTCAATTGGGCAGTACAAAAGCCCCGGGTCCGGATGGTTTGAGTGGATTGTTTTACCAATCTAACCGGGAAACACTTCAGGATGAGATATTCATTTCAGTTCAGAATTTTTTTCAATCAAGTGTGCTGCCGCCAGACCTTAACAAGACTACTATAACTCTCATACCAAAGATACCACCACCCGAAAGTCTAGACCATTACCGTCCCATTAGCCTATGCAATTACGCCTATAAAATCATATCCAAAATCCTTGCTAATCGCCTAAAGCCCTTACTGCCTGACCTAATTCCTACGGAACAAACTGCCTCTGTTTCTGGACGTCAAATCCAGGACAACATCCTCATGGTCCAAGAGATTCTTCATCAGATGAAGACTCAGAAACGAAGAAGAAATTTCCCGGCGATCTTAAAATTGGATATGAAGAAGGCATACGATAGAGTCAAATGGGATTTTCTAATGGCTTATCTCCTCAAGCTAGGCTTCCATCCTACTTGGGTTCAGTGGGTTTCACCGTGCTTCTCATCGGTCTCTATCAGCATCAAGTTCAATGGCGAGCAGTTAGAGTATTTTCAACCGACCCGAGGTCTTCATCAAGGCGACCCTTTGTCCCCTTATCTGTTTATACTGCTGACAAATCTCCTATTATCCCTCATCCATCAAGCCATCAATATCGGGAATCTGAGGGGCATCAAACTAAACAGGTCATGCCCTACTCTTTCCCACTTGTTTTTCGCTGATGATGCCATTTTCTTTCTAGATGGTACAATTAGGGAATGTCAGAACTTGGCTAACATACTGAACCAATACTACCTAGCCATAGGACAGGAAATTAATAGGAATAAGTCAGGTATCTTCTTCAGTAAAGACTGCCCCGTATGCCTTAAGGAAAATCTGGCTAGTGAACTACGAGTCCCTGTGCTTAAAAAAACAGGTAAAGACCTTGGCATTCCTTATGATTGGGGTAGATCCAAAAGAGATATGTTTGCCTGGCTTTTGGGTAGAGTAAAAAACAAGCTAGAAGGTTGGAAGGAAGGTCTTATTTCTAAGGGTGGAAAGGAAATCCTAATTAAGATGGTTGTGCAGGCTATACCTCAGTATTCCATGTCTGTCTTTAAAATTCCTATATCCAATTGCAAATTTGTTGAACAGAAGGTTGCCCGATTCTGATGGCAGATTGATTGTCGGAAGTCAAGGGTCCATTGGAAACGATGGGAGGTTTTAAAATGTACAAAGGCTATGGGGGGAATGGGCTTCAAAGATTTAGTCGCTTTCAATAAGGCAATGCTTGGAAAACATTTACAACAGCCTTCCTCCCTTTGGAGTAAACTGTTTAAAACACTGTATTTCCCTTCCAAGGACTTTCTTAAGGCGGACAGAGGAGCCCGACCTTCCTGGGGTTGGCAAAGCCTATTGTCAGAAAGGGAGGCGATCTTACCTAACCTCCAATGGTCAGTTGGAGACGGAACTCAGATTAAAATACGCGAAGACCGGTGGCTACCAAGCGGGAGAATAGGCAGCCCAGCAGCAAGAGAGGAACCTATATTTGTAGCTAACCTATTGGAGCATAACTCAAACAACTAGAATGTCCCTATGCTAAATCAGTTCTATGATGCACCAACAGTTCATGAGGTACTGAAAATCCCAGTTAGAGCTAACTTTGCCGCAGACCGTCTAGTTTGGATAGCCACCACCCAAGGGGAGTACACAGTTAAAAGTGGTTATATCTCTATCAAGAAAACAGTACCAAGCACAACTACTCATCAAGCCTCATCTTCCTACCAAGTTCCCTCAATCCTTTGGAAAAAAATTTGGCGGATCAAACTCGCACCCAATGCCACGCCCCGATCCTCAGGGACGCGCCCATCCTTCTACTTGGTCGATTTTAAAGTGCGATATCCCAGGACTATGTATCGCCGACCCTTTCATTTTTATTACACATGTAGAAGCAGTTATAAATCCCCAGACAATAAAATGATGGGATAGAAAGGCAAGGCCATATTTTTCATATTGAAATCCACAACCATACTTTTATACAGAGCATAACTCAAATTCTATTCACAAGACTACTCATAACATTCAAGTCTCATTCTATCCACACATATACAGGGTTCACAAAAGAGGATGGGATCTCAATCCTCATCCAGATCGTACTCAAGATTTAAACTAATCTTCCTTCGATTCTTCTCCACTCAGCTCGTTTCTTTCAAACTCTTCATCTTCTTCTTTAAGCTCATCCTCGGCTCTAGATGCAGGCTCATACTCAAGTGATTTAGGGGCCTGAAATATTGTCCCACAACTAGGATGAGACTACGTCTCTGCAAGTTCTACCCCCTAAGACCCAATTAGTAAACTAAGAAAGCATTAGTGAGTTAAACTCACTTGGTAAAAGCGGAGACCGAATCACCACGACGGCGGCCGAAATCGGGCTTTCGACAACATCGACGGGCTTGGATCGGGCCTTAGACTTAGGCCCAACAAATCTCAGCCCAACTGAGATTTGTTCCTACTTTTGGGCTAGACCAAAGTTGAGTTGGGCCTGCTGAAGATGGGCTTCAAGATATGGGCTGGATTGGGTTGCAGCTGAAGTAATTCGACTAGGCTTGAAGACTAAAATTTGGTGGATCACGTGGGCCTGTTTTTGCTAGGCCGAAAGATTGAAATTGAAGTTAGGCTGTTGGGCTGACCGAAGCTTGCAGATCTCGCTGGCTTCGCTGGGCCGTTGCTGCTGAGATGGGCCTCGACAATTTCGTGAGGGCTGAGGGCACGCCGTTGGAGAAGACCGAAGATTGGTGTCGCTGCTGCAGCTGCTTTGAGACAAACGTGAGGACGATTCGGTGGATATGCGTGGATGGAGGTCTCAGCAAGTGGTACTGCAGCGGCAAGGTCAGAAATTGCTTCAGTGGAATTTGTTCTTCACGAACGTGGCAGCGGATGAAGGTTCGGTGGGTACTGGGCAATCAATGAAATCAACGTTGGTGGAAATTTCAGTGGGTTTCAATGGCATAAAAATTTGAAGGAATGGTTGATCGAAGAGGGCTGAGAAATCGGCAGGTGGCAGCGTGGAGGATCGATGGGTCTTCGGTGGAATGAACTTCCTCTGCTGCTAGACGCGTGGAGGTGGCCTTCTTCGCTGGCATTGCTAGTGACTGGTCCGTGCGTGTGTATGGGCTGCTGCGGTCAACCAAGAGCTTCGGTTGAAGCTGTTGTTGACCGAATCAGTTTCGGTGGAGCCAAAAAATGAAGCTGTTGTTCTGATTTTTGTGGAGGCTGGCGTGAGTGTGTTGCTCTGCAAGAGAGAGGTCGAAACTTCCGTGGAGGGGATGGTCCTCGCGCGAAGGAGAAGCCAATGAAGCATGCGACCGAAGATTGAGGGGAGGGAAAAGATCAAAGCCCAAAATATCTCCAACATTTAATGCTTGGTCTCCACTTTAGCTTTCAACCTTATCTTTTAGCCTCAATACTATCTATCAACTTAAATTCCACCAACTAATCCAAAATGAAGTAAAAAAAAAAAATGTTGTCCAAGCATAATTTGGATTTTAACTTAGATTAGCTTCAATTCTCTCTTAATTCCCCAAATTGAGGCCAGAATTCGTCGAAGGAAAATCCCGAACAATTTTCTGTAAATCACTAACACTCAAAGGCTTGGTTTAGAATTCCCAATTTCCATCGATTTAGCCCATTCGAATTTCCTTTAATTTTCCGCGGCGTCCGAACTGATTTTCCATAAAAATCTTGGAATCTCCGAAAAATCTTCTAAGACTGAGTCGACACTCCTAGAATTTATTGTGACATGAACGAAACTTCAATTTCTGAAATCGGACTTGAATTGGCGGTTAATTTCTATTCGACGCGTTTTTAGCGTGACCTAGGCTACCGAGTAACTTTCAGATATTTTTAAGTGCAATTGACCCGTGGTCGATTTTCTTCAAGCCACTGTGAACCCACTCGACTCATTAGCGACTCTCGGTTGTTGTGAAAATCTCGATGATTCAAATACGGGCACAGGGTACCAAAACAATAAGAAAATCAGTCTAGTGCCGGTCGACATGAATTTTCTAATTTAGTGGTGTCACCCACAATTAGCCACACATCTCTGTCGATCCAGTCTATCTCTGATTTCAAATCGATTTTTAACTGTGCCGTAATGGCCTTTAAAGATGGACACGGTCGAGAAGCCGATTTCTGGTCGAATTCTCAAGTCTATTGCCTTAAAATCCCTTAATGGTTTCCCCAGATAGTCTAGTTATCTCGAGAGTGATCGGCTCTAAGAACAACCCTATAGACACGTCAATGAAATGCCCAATTCATTTAGAAGAAAACGGAGTTGAAAATTTGAGATGTCACACCCAAAGTAAGAATTTTTCTCTAGTCTATCTATCACAATGCATTGCCAACCAAACACAACCTATTTCGGCGATGGATCAGTACTGATCCGATTTGCACATTATGCCATCAACAACTACCCAAGACGATTGAACATCTCCTTCTTCTATGCCCATGGATTCATAGAATCTGGGCTCACCCTAGTATGCGCATTCACATTGGCGCCACAGCAATACATCGAGTAGAAGAGTGGTTAGCCAACCGTATCATTCAGTGGAAAAACTCACCTAATTTGGACACTATCGCTGCGGTTTTTTGGCAGATCTGGAAAGCTCGAAACATGTCCGTTTTTTTTTTGCAGAGAACAACCAAATACATTCCTTGTTGTTGAAGCCGCTCTTGCTCAGGTCAAAACGGCTCAGAACCTCCTCCATCTCTCGAACGGACCTCGCTGCAACCCCTCTGATCATAGCAATTTTTGGCAGGCCCCTGATCCGGGCATATTGCAGATCAATATCGATGGGGCTATATCACGGATAATATGGAAGGATTTGTCGCATTTATATGTCGGGACCACTCTGGGAAAATGCGAGAAGGATTTACTAAGATGGTACTTGCTTCTTCAGCCTTGCAAACCGAAACACAAGCTCTGATCATCACCCTACACCACTTAGTGCAACAAGGCAACACCAAAGCGCATCTCTAGATTGATTCCGATTGCCTTCTCTTGGTTGACTCCATCAACAACAAGCTCAATCCTCCATGGGAGATACGCTCCCTCATCGCCGAAGCTGCCGCTCTCTTTCGCCGCTTTTCTCATTTACAGTTTAGGTTTTGCAAGAGACAGACCAATTTCGTGGCTAACTGGGCCGCAAAAGCCCATAGTAGGGGCTGTCTTCTACCTAACTGGGCCGAATGTCCCCCCTCCTCTCTTTGATCTTCTTCTTTCGAACGCATTAGCTGCAATGGTATCCATGATCAGTTGATGTCCAAAAAAAAAAAAAACGAAAAAGAAAAAGACTCGTAGGTTCTTCTAAGTTGTGCGTTATAGGTCATGCTCTCATCCCGGTTCGCAAGAGCTTTAAAGCTTTATCATCACACTGGGAAGCGATCCTAAATTCCACACTCACAAAGTCGAATCTCATCCTCATTTTTCACTCCACTTGTCTAATGGGTTTGTTACGAATGATTAAGTTCAGCCTTCGTTATGATGTAACAATGCACATTTTGCATTGGTAAGAAGAATATAGATTTGTAGAAATTCGAGAACGTTGCACTGATACATTCTCTGTAACAGATTTACGCTGGTTTGTTTTATTATGAGTAAAGTTCACTTGTTTTCCCAACAAAAAGAAATGCATAAGAGTTAAAGGGCTCTATTTATGTCATCATAATGTCATCCAGAAAAAAAGGGATGAAATTGATCAACAAAAGCAAGGAGGGAGCGAAATGAATATGGATTATACAGATATTCCGTCAATACATGATCCACTTATTTCGAAGTACATGGAGAGTGTAAACATAAAGATATTATTCAATCCTCATTACGTCAAGATATGACTTCCCTTGGAGCTCACGAGAGAAGAGACCCCTCAAGTAATCGGCCACACCTATTCTTCTGAACAATGCTGGCTTTTCCGGTGTGATCAGGCTCGGTGCAGGGCCACATTCCCCTTCCAATTTTGGGCTGTGAAATGCAGCAATCGAGAGCCTCTCCTTCATCGAGTTAACCATTGCTCGATGCTCAATGCTACGATAAGTGCCGTTCGTCACAATCTGTGTCGATCATCAAATACATAGACTAATTTGTCATCCCTCTTATGGATTTTATTCGTGAAATTGTTTAATCTATAGATCAAACTAACTAGCTCATTGCATATCAATAAACAATGATGTCCACATGGGGATTTGGAAAATATACATGTAACTATACAAATTTCCCACATTTCGTAATTGAAATGTCTACCATTTTATTCAAGATTATTGTTGCGTTCACAGCGCATAAATTTTCATTTAGATTGATAACTCGTCCCTCTTTAACATTTATAAGTGAAATGTTAGATGGATAGTGTATGATATTATAGTTTCTTCATCAACAGCAGATGGATATAGACAATACTAGCTCATATAGCAAACAAAATTAGGTGGAACTCCGTGTCAAAGCAGTAGAAATAGGGCCAATCGTAATACTTACCTCTAAAATGTCTCCGACGTTGACAACGAATGCATTAGGGAGGGGCTTGACAGAGACCCACTTGCCCTCTTTCCTTACTTGGAGACCTTCCATTTCATTGACTTGGAGAAGAATGGTGAGGCCTGCGGAGTCGGAGTGAGGAGTGAGGCCCGTGACAAGCTCAGGTCGCGGACACGGAGGGTAATAGTTCATCCTAAGGGCCTGCCTGCCCTCATCAAACAGTCCTATCATGTCCTTGGATTCCATCTGCAGAGCTTTTGCCATGAGAAGGAGTATCTTCATTGCAAGGTCTCGCAGCTCCGAGGAGTATTCATCTAAGACTTCTCTGCATGATGATAAGGTGATACATGTAAGAATAGGTTACAAAGGCGAGAGAGAGGACGGGATGTGCAGAAGATGGTAAACAGGCTGTGCATACAATATTCACTGTAAAGTTAAGATATTCTTGATGATGTGGGCTAATCTTGAAGCTAGTCTTCCATGCATCCGACTCATAATGTAGTTTTATTATATTTTCGGTGCTTGCTAATCTTATCATGCAAACTTAGCATTAAGCCTAATAAGCGATTTGATCACATACTATAGACATAATTTGTCAACATAGTTTCATTAATCTTACGATGTATGCAAAATAAGTCATGTATGGTTTCCAAATCTTGTATATGTCATAAACGAGAGTTCTCTATAAATGACAGACCATTGATGTTCTTAATTAACTCAAACTCATTAGAATTCCAATAACGCACTTCTTATTCTTGAATTTAAGGTAACCAACTCTCGTACATTCACACTAATGGTAATCCCTACTGGCCTTTCAATGAAGTATTTCTCCGTCGAAGTGTGTTGTAGCTAAGTAGATTTCATCGTTATTTCTACACAAAGTCTAGTAATACACAAACTCTAAGAAAGATCTTCAATAAAAATTAAAATCTACTTATCTATGATTAAATAGGTAGCAAACCCTTAAGAAACTGTTACTCAATAGATGCCAGAAATCCAGGCATAGGATCACCTCGAAATCTCCCCCACTTTGATTAAATTGCCCTTTATGGACAAGGGATGTGCAAATTATTTGAGTTGTCAGTAGACATTATAAAATAATTTGAGCGTGATCTTCGTTTGATTTGGTCAGCTATAATTTGCCTGAATCCAAATGTAGAATGTTTACGTACGTGTAACCAACAAATCCCGAGAACGATCATCTCGCCTGTCCATGAAAAGCTGAAAGCGACAATTTTTGTCCTCGCTCCCAAGTTTCATTCATCGACCAATTATGCTTACGAAAGTGACTATACTAGGACAAGTAGAGTGGCGATCCGATCATAGAAATCTTCCCTTTACGTGAGCACGAAGACAACCCCACATGAATTATTGTTTCGTGACACACCAGAGATACCGACATTGGTATATAAAATTAATTCAGCTATTTTGTGAAATAGAGAGAGAGGGGAGGGGCATCACCACAAAAGGCCACAAGAGAATGGGCAACGAGTGGGGTTAGGTGCGACATAGTGATGCTAATATGATATATCAAAATATCTCACGTGACTATAAAGTTTATATATTATATATATATATATATATATATATATACCTATCAACTTAAACATTTAGATTGAACCGTTAATATTAGTATCAAAGTCGTCCACTTTATTCTTTAATATCTCCCCTCACCTATTGGTTTAATTTTTGACATAATGAATGGCGAGGGTCAAGTGGCTTACCAGTGAGGGTGGGGCGACAGCGGTGGAGACGTCCTGTGTGAGATATGGTCAGGTAGGAAGCTATGTTGATGCACGTTGGGAATGAGAAGGGCAGACGTAGAAAGGGAGAAAATAGAAGAAAAGAGGGGGAAATTGGGGAAATCAAATCTGCCAATTTAATCCTACTTCATCTTAATGTCTTAGGCTCGGAGGGGTAATAAGTCTATTCCACCAAATTTAGACAACCCCGAATTTGTTTAAACGAAATATCCATTTGATATAAAGTGTCTCAATGCATGAGAGAGAGCGAGAGAACCTGAACGGAGAAGGAAGCATAGGAAAAAGATGAGGTTTTCTCAAATGTCGGGGGAGGGACGCCATGAAGAAGAGGTCGCCCCAATCAAGCTTCTGCTCCTCCGACCCAACAAACATCTGCCCGAAACCCTCCACGTCTCCTTCTTCTTGCCAAAACTTCCTCTTCTCCTCCATCGGAAGCTTGAAGAACTCTTGGATTCCCAACTTCACCTCCTCCACCAATGTACAACTCACCCCATGATTTATCAACTGCGTGCGGAAAAAGAAGAAGGATCGATTAACTTCAAAAGTCGATTCTTGAAAAAGAGATTCAGACCATTTGTCTTAAGTAATACTCACAGAAAGAAAAAGTAAAAGTACGCCTTCATGAAAATTGTACCTGGAAGAATCCCCAATCCCTACATGCAACGTGCAACTTTTCCAGCTCGGACTCCACCAAATCGTCATGGCTTGACGAGAGCTTGTTCATGTCAATTACTGGTACTTGAAGCAACAAAGATCCATGATCATCGCGCATGAACGGATGATCCTGGTCGGTACGGACATAGCGAGGCGGGACTTCGGTTAAGGCCTCTTTTGCCAACTCCTGAACGCATGGGACTGGAAGAGAACCGCCAAGCTTCATGAGATTCACCTCCATCGTCGCAACGAGAGGATCGGACGACAAGAACTTCAAAAGATGTGGTAATTTGTAATGGATAAAGAGCTAATGAACGTACAACTCTTTTTTAGTGGGCTTCACTATAATGGCTTACTTAAAGGCACACTATCTTTATATATGTATTTCCTTTCATCCCCTAGGAGATTCTTGATGCCAACTAAAGAAATTACATAATTCTTTCATTATATTTTTCTTCACCCAAAATGATTGTTTAGTTATACGCTGTCGTCATTGTTATTTGGCCATGTGCATGTTGATGGGCATCCCTTATGTTCAATCACAACTTTCATTCGAGGGTTTAATGATTGTAGGATGTTGCCTAACCTGATTCCTCATTCATATAATTGCTTCCAAACATAGCATTGGTGTAGGTCCTACGCACTAACTTTTTTAGTTGGGTTGGACAACAGCTTTTCCTAATCTTATCTTGAGTGTATATTTACCTGAAAATGACAGAGGCCAAGTCAAAATTTTGCATGTTTCCTCTGATATTGGGCTGTTTATTGGCTTCTAGCTGTACCCAACTGCCAGTATAGTCGAACAATATTTGGTCCTTCGGGATCGGTCATTGGTGCATGAATCGGCCTTGTCTCATACGATGTAGTGAAGTGAAAGCGTCAAGAATTGTTTTTATATATATAATTTCCCATGAGGTTAAGCTTATAATGAGCAACCAAACTTAACCAAATCACTTTAAGATTGTTTTTAAAAAAGCAATAACGCTAGGATTAGGATTTAGACAAGCAACCAAACTTAAGTAAACTGACCTATCTGGATTTATAAAAAAAAAAAAAATGAGTTCTGGTCGTGTACCTACATTCGTGGCAAGTATCAATCTCTCAATCAGTTTAATTGGGGAAGGATTGCGATCTTAAATTTACTATTGGAATACTTCGTTTACCTATGGATATTTGATTGTTTTCTAGCTAGTATCCAATTGCAATTTCATATTTTGATTGGTTCTATTGTACCCTTTAACAACAATCATATGTATTATAGTGAAATTTCTAACTATTAGACGAAAATCGATACTTATTTCGAAAATGATGGACATATGATAACAAATGGGTCATACCAGATCATTAAGTATCAGGTTTGTTAACACATAAATATTGACTGGCTATTTAAGTTTAAATTAGAGATTGGCTTGGTCCTAACAAAAAGAATTTTCATTGAATTAGACACATAGGTATTAGGATCATTTGCATTAATAGTACTAGTTTTTTTCTTTTGAAAAAAGAAATAATAATAATAATAATAATAAATGAAATGGGGCCGGATCAAACGGCCCATTTCCTTTCCTGGCCGGGCCCTACCCGGTCCCCTACTTTTTTTTTTTCTTCCCCCACCACCCCTGTGCGGGCTGGCCCACTTCCTTTCCTCCCCGGCCCGGCCCGGCCCGTGCACGGGTCTTCTTCCCTCTCTCCCCTCTCTTCCTGGCGCGGCCGCACGGCGCAGGACACCCGAGAGACCGCCGGTTGAGGGAGAGGACCGGCTGGCGCTCCAAGGACCAGAAGGAGATGAGCTTCACCTGACTTGACAACTCAAGCTGTCAGTCAGGTCGAGGAGCTCAAGGCAGCAGGTCTGTCTAAGGCAAGGGACAGACCGGCGGCAGAGGAGGGAGGAGAGAAGGACCGCCGGTGTAGGCCAAGGACCGGCCGACGCGCAAGAGACCGGAAGGCGAAGGGCCTCCACTGATTGGACTTTTAGGCAGGTCGATTCGTGGGAGAAGAGGGGCTATAAAGGGGAGTTTGAACAGAGAGAAGGCGAGAGAGCGAGACCGAGAGTTGAGGGAGACCAAGAGTGAGACAGAGCCGAGAGAGGAACCGAGAACGAGTGAGTGTTCTCCGTCGACGGACACACTTGAAAACCGGCTGACAACCCACCGACGTTGCCCCTTTTCCCTGACAGAATAGTCTGGGTTCTCGGTTTTCTTCTTCTTCTTCTTCTTCTTCTTCTTCTTCTTCTTTTAATTTCTCGGGTCGGATCCATTTCCGGAGTATTCCGGCTCGGATACTCGCGAGGCGAACGGACGTAGCCCGATCTATTGAGCTCGTGCACCGTCCGACGCCGCCGAGCCGGGTAGGGAGCATTTCCGACCGCCCCTGTTTTGCTTTCCTTTCTGTGCCCTGTTTTGGGCTCGCCGGACCGGGCTGCCGTCGTCCGGTTCGCGCCAGTCCCTACTCCATCTATGTTGTGCTTTGCTGCTGTTGGGTATTTTTTTTGTTTTTTTCGGTCCTTTGCGATCTGTCTCGGTCCTCGTCTGAAGTCCCGGTTGAGCTTTTGTTCGTTCCTCAGATGGTGCACGCCACCTTGCTCGATGAAATGCCTAAGGTTAGATGCTCGTTTGTGTCATTCGTTTGTGGCTAAGACTTGCTATTTTTTTCATTCATACTTGTAATGAGTGCAAACGAGTCGTCCCTGTACTGAAGCTGAATCTCACTTATTCAATGCTTGCTGATTTTGGTCTGAGTTCGCGTCTTGGACAAGTCTATAACCTCCTCTCAGCTGCCGCCTTCCGTGTGTTCGATGAAATGCCTGAGTGAGATTTGTGCAGTTGTTCTTAGTCTTCTGTCCATTTTGGGTGCTTGTTTTTTGTTAGATGCGTTATGGTACATTGCCACCGCTATCCTTTGCTTTGTATGTCCTTGTTTTGTCGCTTTTTCGGTGCGCGTCATGTCCCTGCGAGTGACCGGTTCTTGGCCGGCGAAGATAAAGGGTGGTGGTGGCTGTAGCCACAGATGGCAGCGGCGTGATGGCTGGACACGGCTTATAATGTTGCCTGAGTTATTTTAATTAAACTTGAGCGTTTTCTGTAGTGCTTGAACCAGCGGATATTCTCGGTCCATGTTGAAGAGGGAAGCCTGCGTTTGTGCTGGGAACGCTTCTGTGGGTAGTGTGGGTGAGATTAGCAAAGAAAGATGGGGAAAGCAAGAGCTTAGGGTTAATTTAAATCCCGGGCTGGGCTTTGCTTTTTTTTTTTTTTTTTTTTTTCTTGTTGTTTTGGGTTGTGGGTGTTGCCGACCTTGGTTCGCCTGATTATATAATATAATCTAATATTGTTATTTTAATATTAAAATATATTTCTAAAAAAAATTTCTGGAAAAAAATTGTCTTTTCTAGAAGTTAGGAAGAAGCTTGAAAATTAGTTTATGAATACTTTTCTCTTAAAATGTGTGAAAATCCTTTTAAAAAAGACATTATGCTCAAAATTGAATAAGCTCTCAAAACTTTAAAATAACCTCATTTGGTTCAGAATTTTAAATGGGCTTTGGGACTCTAAACTCCTTTGGCCAAATGCAAATAACATTTGATTCATTTTTTGCTCAACTTTTGGGAATTACAATTGTATCTCCGAAGTGCTTTCTAAATGTCTTTAACTCAAAATAGGTTCGGAGGTCTATAAGGAAATTGCATTTTCGAAATGCAAGACTTGACCTTTGTTTACTATTCATCTTTTCCATGATTTGCACGGAAAAGTTAGTCAAAGGCTGATGGCCGCTGGCCAAGGGGTTGTGCGCGCTAGCAACTTGGGGTCGCCACATTGCTCACTTGGGTCACAACAAGGCAACTTAGGCGAGGTTGTCTAGCAACTAGATATGGTGATCAACTCCCAAAAAAAGAAGTTAAAAACCTTTTTTTTTTTAAATTTAGTAAAAGTCCTTTATAAATATAATTTTTATCAAACGGTATTTAAGCAAAAATTGTTCCCCAATGCATTTTAAAATTATAACTCATCAAATGCTATTTGTATTTTTTTAAAAAAACCTCTTTATGTCAAAAGTACTTGCATTCTTCCAAGGATATTTTCCCAAAGCCAAACCAAAGGGGCCAATATGGATTGAAAGTTAATGGAAATAAATGTTGGCTGTTGTTTGCACATTTCCATTATTCCGATCATGCCCTTTTGGTGCATGGATTGCATTTTCCTTAGCCTGGTTACAAATTGAATCTTAGGAGTCGTGATTAGTATAAAACATTAGATGAACACTTTATTTGGTAGTTGAATAAGGATAGGTACCGAAAGAGTATTAATTGATTAATTAGTGTAATCAAATCTCCAACCTTAAATTCTATGGTTCCTAAGAGTAAAGTACCTTTCCCATTACTTTACTTGGGTATGGCGACTCTTGAATAAAAATAATTTTGCATATTAAGAACTTGGACCATAAATTGTGAAATGATATGAGCTTGGGGGAGCTCGACTAAGTTTAGATTAAATAATTCATTAGCCAAATTCTATGTGTTTCACATGAGGGTAGGTCACAATAGGGCCATAATCAACTTGTCTTAAGAAAGGTTTCAACTCAAGGTTTGATGAAGACATCACAAAGCCTAATTACATCTAAAAGCCAGTTTTGTTTAAGAGAATAAGCATGACTAGCGTGAATGTCAGTAAAATAAGATTAAAAATTGCGCTGAATACTTAAGACTTTCATAAGCTTCAAGGCAAATCCTATTTCAATGTCATGAGAATGTCAACAAAACAAGATTAAATCCATCTAATCTGCGAGTGAATCATTGTTGTGAGATGATGCTCGCGTTGTTTAGCATGAATAATGTGTCCGAGAAGGACCCAGCACATTTCTAAGCGTTATAAAAATTTTCTATTAGACCAAATGTATAGGGTAATTTAATCGATGGAAAATCTTCTATTAGAATAAGCATATGTTTTTTCTTTTAAAAAATAGGACTCACTTTTAATAATCTAGAGATGTGATTGGGCTGATCTAGTAAAGAGCGTGTGGATTTATCCTCGCTAGAAGCTCCGAACGTGAGAGGTCTTATAGCGAAACTCCTGTCTAAAGAGTTAGCATCCTCGGGACTTGGAAAACACACGGAGAACTGTTAGCCTTGGCGACGAAGTTAGGCCCGGCTCTAATTGACCCGCATCCGCTCGTTAATTACCTCTGATTGATAGGTAAGACGAAGCCCAAACGAAATGATTTGAAAATTTACATGTGCGTTTGGGCTTCCATTTTCACGTAACCAGCACTCGTGCAAACCCGAAATGACAGGGAAATAGATAGAGCCACTTGGAAATCTGTCTTAAATGGAGGTACACTTGTTTTTGCGAATATGTCAGCTGTTAAAAGTTTCTCCTCATTCTCTACTGCGTAGCATCACGTAGGAAAAATATATTCTTGATCAACAAAATTCTATGTTTCAATTATATAAAAACTTAGCATCCAATTTGACCTCCACTCCCTTTAGAACCACACCCGGACCTTAAACTCGGAGGTTGGATTAAGTGCAAATCGAAATAAGAATGACATGTAAAGTTTGATGAATGAGATAGATGCACAAACTAAATAAACCAAGTAGCACCTTGTCGGTTCTAATACCATATTGGAAAGTTCGATACAAAAATTTAAATTAATAAATGAAGAGAGACCACATGTATATAAGGAGTATATAAACCTTATAATCTATCAATATGTGATATTTTAATATTGTATCATTCGATAGCTATCTTAAATGGTACATGTAGAATTATAGCCACCAATGCCTTGCTTTCTGTACTCATACATCCTATATATATATATATATATATATATATATATATATATATATATATATATATATATATATTCACTCATGCTAACATGCATGAGTGGCTTGCGTTATTTTATACTCGTTAAAATGAGTATCTCAATAAGTTCAATTTATTTTAAGGACAAAAAGACCCCCCTCCCCCTTTTTTATGTCTTTTTTATTATCTGCCATCAGGACACTTCATGTTGATGTCGTGCTAAATAGGTGCCCAATATAGGCCTAAAAAATTTAAAAACCTAATAAATAGAAGAAGCCAAAAAGGCCCTCAACGCCATTGCTAGCCACTGCGACGGGGCACTGCCACGCCCCATCACAGTGGCGTCCACCGCAAGAAGGGAAAGACTACGGGAATCGATTGTCTCAGGCGAAAGTCGTGGAGCCCTTCCGAGGGAAAGAGAGAATACCACCCCCTTAGGGATGAGACAAATTTAGATGGTGGGGTGGTGTTAGACTCATCAAACATGTGAGTTATATCGATAATAGTTCAACTCAAATAAATCTATTTAACTCATTCTGACTTATTTTTATACAATACAAATTTAGTAACCCGTACCCAATCTAATCATACCTAGCTCAACCTATATTATTAGAACACTTTCATTAACTCAATTTACAAAAATTCATACTCAAATTGAGGTGAGAATGCGAAGTGAACAAACGTGAGATCAAATAAAAGAGAGAAAGAACGAAAAGAGAGTTATAGAGGTGGATTGAGTTTAATTAATTATAAATTGATTTATGATCTAATTAATATTTATATTATATTTAAACTCATTTATGATTAATTTATTTAATATAATTAACCAATTAATGATTTGTGAACCACTAGGGTTTATCCTAATGGCCACCCTTCCAATATAGAAGGGAGAGGTTGGGGGTTCGAATCTCCACTTTCTCAAGGGGTTGGGATGGGGATAATTTAGTTTCAAGTATGGATTTCGATTCTTACGCCCTATAAGAAGATAGAGTAAAAATTTGAAAGTGAAAATTAGAGTAAGAGTAGAGTAAAATCGAAAAAAAAAAAACTTGAATATGGATTAACAAATTGACCAATAATTTATTTTGATGAGCCTAGATGGTGTACATTTGCACTCGCGTGCTTCCTGTCCCATTTTCCTATATGAGGGTTTGGTGATCCTGACAACAATGACGGTAGCCGCACGATTCACATCCTTGCCCCTCGTGTATCTCTCCCTCTCTCTCTATTTCTATAATCATCGTCATCATCTTCAGCCTTTGTTGTTGTCTTTTCAATACTTTATGTATGTGGACCTCATGGAATGACAAATGACAATAAAAGAAAACTAATAAAAAGTCTACATAAATTTTTCCATCATCGAAACGAAGGGTCCTAATGGATATATTTAATTGCATCATTTTTACACGTGGTGACACATCCTTAAAGTGTACCACCTAGGGTTTTGATTAATAGATTATTAACCATAAACTTAACTTAGTCCATATCAATTTGTAACTTATTTTTTAAATTCTTAATATGCAAATGATTTTCAATAAAAAATCGATACTAATTAATTTGACGTGGTTTGATTAGAAACCTAAATAAAGTAACGCAAAATTTACTTTATTCATGAAAATCAAAGATTTTGGGTTCGAAGATTTGATTACATAGATTTCTCAAATGCGTTCTCGGTATCGTTCTTTTTATAAAAACACATTTATTAGGCAGTTTGAATTGATTTTGTTACTTCCTATTATGTAAATGATCATACAAATGTGCAAAACAACAGAGTAACATCCAATAAAGTAATGAATAAATTGTAGAACTTACTTCAGAGCAATAAAAACATCTACAATATTAGCTCAAAAATCACACCTATAACCTAGATCTGATTTTTAATTAACACGAAATCGCTCATTTTTATTTTATTTTATGGATTTTCATTTATCTAAATGAAATTCAAACAACATGCAATACGTAATTATTCCAAATGTAACAACATACAAAATATGTCTATACTAAAATGACTTACGACATGTAATTAAATAAATCTAACGTGCAAACTATACATCACATAGTTTTAATTAAATGACCTAACTCTAATGGCAGACAATAATTATCATGTAACTATGCTAACATGTCACACATTTTAATTTAATGATCCTGAATGTGTAATTACTAAATGACGTGCAGTGGATAAACCTAGTTCTACATGATACGCACATGATATTTCTTTGTTTTTGTTTTAATTAAAATTCGTAATTAAAAATACCCTATATTTAAACATGCAATTTAAGCTAAAAAGAAAAGATCTAATTTATTCTAAGGCAATTTTTTTTGCATTTTTTATTTTGAATTTCGGAATAAATAAATTACTTAATTTAAATATGCAGAACCCTAAAACGGGCAATATTATCAACAAAAATCAAATTAAATCATATCTAATATTTTTTGGATTTTTTTATGGAAATAATCAAATAACGGACAACCATTCAAACAAATATAATACACACAATTTATATTATCTATTTAAACTTAGAAACGGAATAAACCAATGATTAAATATAAGTGATTAAATATATTAATGGAATGTTTTCTGTTTAAATTTGAAAACAAGTAAATCAACGATCGTATCCAAGTAATTATGGATAAGATGGAAGATGTTTTGCACTACCGGGTATCATATCTCATAGCTAAAGATCGGATTACCATCCAAGCACGTTGTTGAGTTAGAAAAGTTTCCTAACTTGGGGTGATTTCTAAGATTTTGTGGATATGCATTATTGCTTGAATATTTGATAAAAGATGACAATCAATCAAAATAGGCAAGTAAAATATTCAAATCAATTAAAAATAAGAAAATGACCTAATTTGCATATTGACTTTCCAAATTTGAACTTGACATAATTGGACCGGAATCGCGAGACGGGACTCGACGATGGTGGGCGGTTCATTGGCTAAGATAGCGATGGTGGTGCTCGTTGCAGCGGCTCAATATGATGGTAGGGCAATAGGCTTGTCGGGGAAGTTCTGCGGCTCGAGATGGCAAGTACGCCGCGATGAATGGAATATAGATCCGGCCACAGAGAAATTGTGAGTTCATGTCGGGGCTCATGGCTCAAGTTGGTAGGGATGTCGCGAGGCAGCAGCTCAATCACAAAGAAGTAGTGAGCGACGTCGAGGCTCCACGGGATAGCTTGATAGTAGGGAGCAGTGATCGTCAATAGGCAACGTGGGTTGCTTGGGTAGCATGGAGCAGCTAGCGTCATCATGGGTCACAGCAGCGCAGCGACGGCGAGACGGCTCATAGGCGATGAAGGTCATCAGGGCGTTGCGGCCGGGAGTAGCGAGTAGCAACAACGGTGCGTCGAAAGGCAATGCGGCAAGGGGGTGTCTTGGCCAAGGCTTGGTCTAGAGGATTCTCTTCTCTCCTCACGTGTTTACCTATTGTGAAATTTTGATTTGCCGACTTTGAATTATCAAATAAATGTCTATATAGCAAAAACCTAGGTCTAAACTTGATTATACGAGCTCATCTAGGCCATTTCTATTGGAAAAACATCTTCGAGTGATTTTGATGATGTCTAAACTATCCTTAGTATAATATTTATTATGATGTATGCAAATGTTTGGATCAAAGGACCGTGCAATATCCATGGTGTAATCCATAGGAAAGAAGTTCGCAGAATGTCCTTATACGGTTTTTTCTATAAACAGTCCTTATACTAGTGGACCTAAAAGTTCCATCCACGAACAACAGCTCAATGGTAACTCCAACAACTATTTGCTTCTCCAATCCACCTTCAATGGATAGATTGAAGATGATTATAAAAGAGAAGACCTCATAAGCCATGTGTTAGAGTGTGCAACTTCAAAAGATCAAGAAGCTTACTTCTTGCTGTTTTTCTTAGCTATACGCTCTCCGTCGTACTGTTTTAGCATTTGTGCTATTTAGTAGTTGTGTTAAAGATTAAGTGTATAAGAGTAAGAGTTGTAGCTGAGTCCTAATAGTGATATCTATTTTGTAAAGGATAAGTGTTAGCCATTTGTAACTTTCCATGCAAATTACTAGTGGAATCCAGCCCACCTTATGGTTGTTAGTTTGAAGAGTAGACGTAGGTTTGTGGACAAAGCCGAACCACTATAATCCTCTATGCGTTGCTGTTTTCATATATTTACTCCTATTTGCAGTCGGTTGCTTTACAGCTTTTCTAAATATCATGTTGACCTAATCTTTGCTTAACAATTAGCTAATTTCTCTGAAAGATCGCCAAAATCTCCAAAACAATCTATTGACCCCTTCTAAGATGTATTGTTAGCCACTAACAATTGGTATTAGAGCCCTTTGCTCATTATTTGAAGTGTATTACTTATGAGCATAAAGATCCTCTCTTATAGCTAACCGCGACAGCTTTTTTATTAATGATACTCAAGCTCCCAACAAGCCACCTTACTTTGATGGAAGCAACCATAGTTATTGGAAGCAAAGAATGCAATCATACATTGAATTCAATAATATGGATATTTGAGATGTAATTATAAATGGTGTAGAAGTACCGGCTCCTACCAAGACGGTCAAGAAGCCATTGCTGTTAACAACATGGAAGAAGCTTGAAAAAAAGCTCCTCTTAATGCTAAGGCCAAACATCTCTTGTATTGTGCTTTATCACCATTTGAGTTTAATAGAATTTCTTTTGGTACAGTTAAGGAAATTTGAGATTATATCATGCTGACATTTGAAGGAATAGATAGGGTGAAAGAAACAAAGCTAAACATTTTGCTTAGAAGCAACAAGTTATTCAAGATGAAATCTAATGAAACAGTAACACAAATGTTAACTTGATTCACTGAAATAGTGAATGGTCTTGCTCTTCAAGGAAAAGTGTATATTGATATTGAATAGGTGAACAAGCTATTGCGAGCCTTATCCAAAGAAAGGACAAACTGAAGAAGGAACTTGACCTTTAAGTGAATAAAGTAAAACTTCTTCGAGTTGAGAATGAGAATTTCAGAGATGAGATTCAAAAATCAGCATCAAATTTTCTCTTGGTTCAGAAACTTTGAAGCACATTTTCTCAATTCAAATTCCTCACTACAACAAAAGTGGCTTGGGATGTGATGGAAATGAAGATGAGAAGAATCCCTTCCCAAACTCAAATGATAGATTGAAGCACAAATCTCCTATGCATTGTTACAAATATCACTATGATAGACAATTCACAAGTGCTACTAGCTGAAGATTCCTAAGTGCTCAGATTGCAATGGATACGACCACTTCAAAATGGACTATCCAAAACAACATAAGAGGTCCAAAAAAAATTGGCTGATCTCTTGGTCCAAAAAAAATTGACTAACCACAGGGGACTCAAGTTTATATAGGTACCAAAGAAAAGCATAGATTTTCTTTGATTACAAGTGATTTTCTAGAAAAAACAAGTGGTATTTGGACAGCTAGTATTTTGGACATATGACTAGAGACATCATCAAATTTGTCACACTCACCACCATAGATGGAGGACTTGTTAATTTTGGGGGAAAAGACAAAGGTAAAATCATTGACGAAGGAAACACTGAGTTGGGAAATTTGATGAAGATGTTTCACTTGTCAAAGGACTAAAGCACAATCTCATGAGCATTAGCCAGCTATGTGACAAAGGACACAAAATAAGCTTCAAAAAAGGTAAGTGCATTAACACTAGCAAGGACAATTCTCAATCATTCACTTGAAACAAGTATGACAATAATTACTTACTCGATATTAACTTTGAAGAATCTTATTGCTTACTGTCTATCAAGAAAGAGTTTGATCTATGACACAAGAAATTAGGTCATGTTAATGCCAAGCAAATTCACAAAATATCTTCAAAAGATCTTGTTCGTGGGATACCAAAGTCAACTACATCAAATGTGATTCTTGCAATGCCTGTACATTGGGAAAGCAGATAAGAAGTTCTTTCAAATCAACAAAAACTATTACTACTACAGATCTTTTCAGCCGTTGCATATAGACCTGTTTGGGACTAAAACAAACAATAAGTCTAGGTGGAGAAAGTATTGTCTAGTGGTGGTTGATGATTTCTCATGATTTACGTGGGTAATGTTTCTATCTCATAAGAATGAAACTTCTCACTCATTTGAGAAATTTGCATGACAAATTCAGAATGAGAAAGAATACAGCATCATTATCATCATAATTAATCATGGAGGAGAATTTGATAATCAAAACTTTGCTGATTATTGTGATGAAAATGGAATGGAGCACTATATTTCCGCTGCCTATACTCCTCAACAAAACGACATAGCTGAAAAAAGGAATGGCTAGAATCATGATGATCGAAAGTGGAATTCTCACTTACTTTTGGGTTGAAGCTATTGCTATAGCTCGTTACCCACTCGACAGGGTATTGTTGAGACCCCTATTCAAAAGGACTTTGTACGAAATTTTCAAGGGAAGAAAGCCTATTCTACATTACTTCCATATATTTGGATGCAAATATTTCATTCTCAAGAATGTGAATGATAACATTGGGAAGTTCGATGTAAGAGCAAGTGAAGGTATTTTTCTTAGATACTCAACTATTAACAAAGCCTATCATGTTTTCAATGAAGATTCAAAAGTAGTAGAAGAGTACATATATGTGAAGTTCAAGGATGATAAAAAAGAAGTGCAAGCTGATGACTGCGAAGACATCAAATAAATACCCGCACCAATCACTTGTAAATAGCGGCAACCATAGCTATTAGCAGATCTTTCGAACCAAGGACAATCTTCTAAGGATAAGATATTCAAGTCAGAACATCTTATGGAACAAATTATTGGGAAAATGGATGAAGGAATCAAGACTAGGTCATCTCTTAAAAACATGCTAAATTCCTTGGCTCTTATGTGTCAATTGGAACCCAAAGGAATTGAAGATGCCATAATGGATGAAAACTTGATCGAGCCTATGCAAGATGAGCCACATCAATTCAAAGTCAATGATGTTTGGGAACTAATCGCTAGACCCAAAAATCAAATGGTGATAGGAAGCAAGTGGGTATTCTGAAACAAACTCAACGAGAAAGGTAATGTAGTCTGTAACAAAGCAATGTTAGTTGCTAAAGGATATTTATAGGAAGAATGTATTGATTTTAATGAAATTTATGCTCTAGTTGCTAGACTAGAAAACATACATTTGTTACTAGCATACACATGCTTTCACAATTTTGTGCTATACCAAATGGACATCAAAAGTGCATTTCTAAATGGTTATATCAAAGAAAAAAGTATATGTTGAATAATCTCTAAGTTTTGAAGAACTAGGAAGATCAAGTGATGTCTATCGACTTAAGAAGACACTCTATGGACTAAAATAAGCACCAAGAGCATGGTATGAAAGATTAAGTAATTTTTTGACTAATTATGATTTTGAAAAAGGTAAGGTAGACACTACTCTTTTCATTAAAATGAAAGTTAAAGATTTACTCATTGTTCAAATATACATTGATGACATAATTGTTAGAGCTACTGATGACATACTATGCAATGATTTTGCAAACATTATGAAAAGTGAGTTCAAGATAAGCTGAATCGGAGAATTCAATTTCTTTCTTGGCCTTCAAATCAAGCAAATTCCTGAAGGCACCTTCATACATCAGAGAAATACGCTAAGGAGACAGTGGAGAAATTTGGTCTAGAAAGATGCAAGAAAATTGAGATGCTAATGTCATCTTCAATCAAGCTGGACAAGGATGTAAAAGGTAAGCCCATCAACTCCAAATTCTATAGAAGCTTGATAAGATCATTACTATACTTAACAATATTTAGACCGGATATCTTATTTAGCACTGTTTGTGTGCCCGTTTTCAACTGATCCAAAATTCTCATTTATCTGCTATTAAACAGATCATTCGATACATTGGATCATTTCTAAAACTAGGAATATGGTATTCCAAAATTATAAATTTATATTGCTTGGATACTCAGACATTGACTTTGCAAGTTGTAAAATCAATATAAAGAGTACATCAGACACTTGTCAATTGTTGGGAAGTATGCTGATCTCTTAGTTCTTAAAGAAACAAAGTTTAGTTGCTCTTTCAATTACTGAGGATGAATATCTCTGGAAAGTTGCTATGCACAACTTATTTGGATGAAGCAATAGTTAAGTGATTTTGGAGAAAATGAGGAATGTATTCATATTATGTATGACAACACAAGTGCTATAAACCTCACCAAAAATCCAATACTGCACTTAAGGGCAAAGCACATCGGGGTACGACATCATTTTGTCAAAGATCATGTTAGCAATGGTGATGTTTATATATAGTTTGTAGATTCGAAACATCAACTAAGAGATATCTTCACTAAGCCACTGGACAAGCCTTTGAATATATTCGTGGTGAATTGGGGATCTACAATGCACTTGAATAGTAACTTTTAGGTAATATTTAATTTACTTGACATTGATTAAAAAATCAAATATGTTAAAAATGCAGGTATGCATCTACTGTTTTTTTATTTTATTTTATTAAAGTTGTTATTATGGTATATTTTCCTCTATCTCATTTTATCGGTCTAACACATGATATCCCTTATCTCTAGTTGTTACTACTATTTTATTGGGATTTTGGAACCTGATTTGATTGCTAATTTAATTCTTGATTGTTTAAATCAACTATGTAGTAAAAATTACAAATAAGAAAGCTACCATTGGATACAACGGCTAGCTCGCTCTCAATGTGAACTTACTGCTTCTATTTATAAAGAGATAATATTCACGTCTTTCCTCACCACAAAGTTATTTCTAATATTTCATACTCTCTTGCATTTTCTTACTCTCCTTAACACTCCCTCTTTTTCATTCCAAACCATGACACATAAACCTCACCCTGCCTCTAAGACCGTGCGAAAATCAACTCGCACTACTAGACCAGTAACCAAAGCCTCAAAGGAGGAGACCTCTCAGCCAAAAGGATTGGTTGAAGCCACTCAAAGTCAGAGTGTTGCTCAATCTCGACTAATATGTGGATCAACTACTATCGGCACTACATTGCCCTCATCAATTGAAAGGGTAACTCCAATGGCAAAAACACTTGAGTTGACATTGCCAACTGAGAAGGATACGACAGTTGTACTATCAATGTCACCTCTGACCCTTACTACTACGTCAGTATCAACCCTCACTCCACCTCTACCTGAAGGCCTACTGAAAGGGCTAGCTACTCTCATGGAAAGCTATGAATCACACCTAAAGAACTTGCTCAAATTTGAAGCCACTGGTTCATAAGCCTAGTAGGTCGAACATTTGTTAACTACTCAGGAATAGACAATTGCTGAATCATCTCAATCGGTTGTTCAACTCTTTCCTCAAAAGTCTTCTACCAAAGAAGAAGCACCTTCAGAGCCTATTGTTGCAAAAGACAAAGGCAAACAAGTCATCGAGGAACTCGAAACAGTCCCTGACCAAACAGTTACTTAGCCTAAAGGAAGTGAAGCCTGGGGGTGAGCATGGTCTGGGTTGGGCCGGTCCACCCCCTAACCCTAGGACCAACCCGCACAGTGTCGGTCCTCAATTTTTGGGACCGATGACCGACCCTATTAAGCTTGGGACTGAGGACCGGACCGACCCAATGGGTTCGGTCCGGTTCCAGGGTCAACCCGAGACCAAACGATAATTTTTATTTCATTTTTTATATTCCTTAAAAAAGCGATTGAGGACCGGATTGACCTAATGGGTTCGGTCCGATTTCCAAGTCAACCTAGGACCAACTAATAATTTTTTATTTCATTTTTTGTACTCCTTGAAAGGGCAACCGAGGACCATACCGACCCAAGGATTCGATGATGAGCAAGGTCAGCTAAGAAAGGCAAGCGGTGAGAGTCAAGTTGGGTGAGCGTCGAACAGAATGAGCATCGTATGTCAAGCAGGAAGCAACAAACCAAGTGAACATCGAGCGGCGAGCGACATGAATGACCCAAAGCGAGCAAGACGAGTGTCAAGTGGCGAGCGGAGAAATTGTTTCTTTTGATTTTGGCAAATTGAAGACTAAAATGACAAATAAGACATAAGAGAACGAATCTAGAGGAGGATGCTATAAAGAGCTGTTTATGCATTTTTAGACGCCGTGAAGACTCCTCACAAAAACATTTTCCTCCTTCGTAAATTATGACTATTGACACTGTAAAATACATTAAAAATCTAAGTTATTAAAAAATAATGTAAAATTACTTGAACTCCTCACTAATGAGTTATTTGATGTTGTCGACGCTATTTAATGTAAAGTCGAGGGTTGACCCGCACAGTGCTGGTTCAAGAATTCTAGGACCAAGGACCAACCCGGTCACCCTGGGAATCGGACCAGGACCAGCAGGGTTGGGCCAATCCGTGGTCGGTTCGGGGTTGACCCCGACCGATGCTCACCCCTAGTGAAGCCAAAACAGAAATATAGAAAGCCTCAAGAGACAAACGTCGTGAAGATTATGATGACTGGGTATTTCAAAATCTCGAACCAACTATCAATTTTTAAGGAAGATAAAAACTTTGATTCTGAAATATTATTTCTCAAGAGCATCAAAAGGCCAACAATGCTTTTAATGACCAAGGAATCATTCCTCATAGATTTGTTGACTTTGATTTTCTCGACAACCATGGCATTTTTCTATTTGAACTTTTTGAACCCCTCAAGCTTAAGTTTTTCTGCTCCAAGAAAGAAGAAGTTCATCCTACTATAGCGGTCTTGTTTTACTCAAACTTGCATTTTCCAAACAAGGACTCATTCGTTTTCATTTTCGGAAACAAAATTATGTTGTGACTCTGGATGAACTCTTTGAGATAATGTAGGCCAAGTACAATGTTTTCAAAAGGATTCCTATAGAGCCTGATGAGGCTTATAGTTTTGTGTTGGAAACCCCCAATTTCTCTCAAAGTTCTTGAGAAATTGTGCCTTTGAGTTTGCTCCTCTGAAAATGAATTTTATTCAAAAGATCTTGACCCTATGCCTTCATCCTAAAACATCTTCTACCGATGATGTTTCTCGTTATGAGGTTAGAGTTATTTGGACCATTCTCAACAATTCGATGAGTTCTCCTTCTCCCACATGATCTTTATTAACATGTACTAGATGATAAATAGAAAGATGGGCAAGCTGCCCTATGGTGCTCTCATCACTCGTATCTTTAAGCACTAGAAGATCGACTTCTTTGATGCTGGCAAACATTCAGATCGGGAAGAAGACACTAGATAAGATGATACTGAGAATGACTCCCGAAAGATGGGTGTCGCGACCAAATTTTCGGGTGAATCACCTAGGGTTTGGCTAATGGATTGCTAAGCCTAAACTTAGCTCGGGCTCTCCCAAGCCCATACCAATTCACGACTTAGGTTCAAATTCTTAACATACAAATGATTCACTAATCTATTTTTGGTGGGTCGATTAGAAACCCAAGTAAAGTAACATGAGATTTACTTTACTCCTACGAACCAGAGATTATGAGTTCAGGGACTTGGTTATGCTAGATTTCTCTAACGCCTTTTCGGTACCTTACTCTTTTATTTTGAAAAAAATGTCTACAAACCAGAGATTATGAGTTCGAGGACTTGGTTATGCTAGATTTCTCTAACGCCTTTTCGGTACATTTCTCTTTTATTTTGAAAAAAAAATGTTTGGCAAGCAACTTGAATTGATTTTAATTCACTTCCCTAACATATGAGGTGTTCATACGGGTGCGCAAACCACCAATTTAACATCCAAGCGGTGAATAAATTGCAAGACTTACTCATAGTAACGAAGGCATCGTAATGTTAGATCGAATTCACATCGATAGCCCTAGATATGATTTCTAATTAATACGCAATCACTCAATCTTTTTTCATGATTTTATCTTGTTTAATGAGAATCATGCTTTATGCAATGCTACTAATCTAACATGACATGACATGACATAGCAACATGACCTAAGCTATATGATGAAAGTGAAATATGAGCATGCAGCCTATCTAAAGAACGAGAAATTGATTTATTTTAAGACAATTTTTTTTTTTGGTATTTTCCATGAAATTTGAAATTAGAAAATAACAAAAATTATCTATCCAAATTAAGATATCATCCAACTTATATTAAGATTAAGATTAGGTCAAATCTTAATTTAAACTAGGATATTATCTTAATTTGGATAGATAATTTTTGTTATTTTCTAATTTTGAATTTCATGGAAAATACCAACAAAATTATCTTAGAATAAATCAATTTCGTTCTTTAGGATAGGCTGCATGCTCATATTTTACTTTCGTCATATAGCTTAGGTCATGTTGCTATGTCATGTCATGTCACGTTAGATTAGTAGCATTGCATAATGCATGATTCTCATTAAATGAGATAAAATCATGAAAAAAGATTGAGTGATTGCTTGTTAATTAGAAATTATATCTAGGGTCGTTGATGTGAATTCTGATCTAACACTGCAGATGCTTTCGTTGCTATGAGGTAAGTCTTGCAATTTATTCACTGCTTTTATTGGATGTTAAATTGGTGGTTTGCACACCCGTATGAACACCTCATATGTTAAGGAAGTGAATTAAAATCAATCCAAACTGCTTGCCAAACATTTTTTTCAAAATAAAAGAGAAAGGTACCGAAAGGGTGTTAGAGAAATCTAACGTAACTAAGTTCCCGAACTCATAATCTCTGGTTCGTAGGAGTAAAGTAAATCACCCGTTACTTTACTTGGGTTTCTAATCGACCCACCAAAAATAAATTAGTGGGACTCCTGATTGAAAAATCATTTGTATGTTAAGAATTTGAACCTAAGTCGTGAATTGATATGGGCTTGGGAGAGCCCGAGCTAAGTTTAGGCTTAGCAATCCATTAGCCAAACCTTAGGTGGTTCACTCGAAAATTTGGTCGCGAAAGCTTGGCGACTCTGCTGGGGGCTTGAGTTGAAAGCTCTTAGTGAACTTAAGCCAATTTTCTCTTCTATTTTGACAAAATATTTTTGTTTGGCAGCAAGGATCTCAGTTACGTCCCTAATGTTTAAGGTGTTAAATGTTCTTACAGGATGGAAGGTATAAGGGGAAGTGTTTGTTAACCTTTATTTTGTAGGGAGGTGTATGAATATATGGTTTACTTTCACATATAAAGTGTTGCTTGATATAAAATGATGTGCATGCTTTGCATTTTGCACTACACTTTTGCACACACAACCTACTACCGGACCTGGACCGCCTTAGGATACTTAGGATGGTATTGAGTTGGATACGACTTTGACCGCGATGCCGCATAGTAGAGGTTGCCCAACTCAATCCCAAAAGTTTCTTTCTTGGTGTCAAAAATGTTTACCTCTGCCTGCGATACTGCGTCGCATTAGGGTATCATTCTTGACTAAGCCGGAGTTAAGATGACTTGACTTAGTATGCGAGGCTGTGACTAGTTATCCCACCCTTTAAACTTCACTTTGCTAAGCCTGTCTGGAGTATAAATCGACCCTCACATCTCATGTGTATGTCTATGTGATTGCCATTGATTTTCCTTGGTGAAGTAAGTCTTCTATTCTTATACTCTGCAATTTACTTACTTTGTTATATTTTTGGTCTGTCCATGACAATCTAGGTTAGTCATTTAATCTAATTCCTTTGTTAATCGGAAATGAAATGAGGAAATTGCCATGCAATGAATCATTTGCAAAAAAAAAAAAAAAAAAAAAAAAAAAAAAAAAAAAAAAAAAAACTTTGAAGAATTTGTTTTCAATTCATGTCGAGAAAATTTGGTCTTGTTAGGGTGTCTATTGTTATTTTCCTAGTCCATTTTTAGGAAATGCCATTCTTGTATGAACTTTTAATAAATGAAAAAAATGGAGAAATCAATTAGATCATTGTCATGGATTGACTTTCTATTTACACGTCATGCTTACATGTTCCCATTCATTTGAATTAGGTGATTATGGAGCGATCTCGCTCACCCATCCATTCACGATCGAGAGTTAAAATGACGGATAAAAAAGAGCTTATCTTGTCAAACAAAAGTGTTACAATCTATCCTCGGTGAGAAATTGCAACTCCAAGAAGAGAGCCAAGAAGACTTTTTGAACCCTCTCATTTTCCTAAGGTAGCCAAATTTGATGCCATCATGAAGAGACAAGTGACGTATCTAGAGGGAAGAATATCTTACCTAAAGGGTTCGCATTTCAAGATCAAGGAGGGTGAAGAATTCAAGTACACATGATTCATAGTCCTAAGTAGTTTGATTTCCTCATTTAATTAGGGGCATGCACCTTACCCTGCGTGGAAATTTTTATCGCTTTTTAGGGATTAATTTCAATTTCTTCTATGCTTGAACATCACATTCCAATAACTGTAATTCGATTGATGAATATCAATAAAATTACAAGTTTTGTTTTGAGGACATGATGGGATACACCAAACCAGCCCGGTGACGATATCCAACAATAAAAAGAAAATATCATCCATAGAGAAATTTTGAGGACTGGGCTTCTTCATGCTTCCTCATTCAAAAAAGAAAAAAAAATCATTTTTGAAACCATTTCCAAAAGCATGCATTAGGTTACCCTTGTTTGTTTTTCTAACTCATTTACTTCATATCTCAAAGCATAACAGAGAGGCGTTTGAAAATAATGCGTCAATTTTCAGTGATAGTGGGCCCATTGATTTGGGAACATACATTCGAAGGAAAAATAGACGTGGGGGCAAATGATCATTTCTTAGCTGATCTTGATAACATCTCCCAATAGTAAAGAAGACATTAGGCACTACTTATCATCTTATTTATCCCGAGCGATTTCCTTGCACATAAATAAGAAACCGAGGATGACGAATTTCCTTGCACTACAGAGTCTAGTTGTGACATGACTGAGACAAAATCTCGGTCCGAGCCAAAATGGATGTGCAATTTGAATTTACTCTAATGTTGTATGGTATCTTATTCATGCATGTTCTCTTGTGCAGGGGCAAAAGCGGATTTTCAAGGACAATCCGAGAACACCAATTCCTGAGACAATCCCCTCGTGGGACAATTCCTTGAATGAACGCTCAAAATCATATTTTTCATACTTACGAAAGCATTTTTTTGAGTGTGGTAAATTATTTGTTCTAAAGTTTGCAATTTTTCATACTTAAAGCTATTAAAAGGATTTTGCATGATGACTCTTATATGTTTAGTCCACCAATTCCATTAAAGGATACCAAGATGGACTAATTCAATGGATGATGCTAAATGAGATGTGTCAGGATGATGAAATGCAAGTCTTATCCTATACACAGTCCCTTACTTATACACTTGTGAGATGAGTGTAGGAAGTTCCATATTCGCAATGAAAAAAGTTATCTCGCAAAAGGTACGATAACCGAAATGATGAGGAGTGGTTTATTTCTCTATCCCAAACACTACAGGTGATCAATTGCTTAACTCCTTTAAGTCCCATACACTTGTGGAAATTCTTTCAAATTACCCCTATCAAGAACCACCTCACATTGGGGCAAAGTTGGAGGTAAGACAGCATCATGAAGTGAAGAAAATAGAAAGAAATTTTCTTGCTCTCACTTGCATCAATCTTTAACTCGTGCTATTACATTGAATTCGTGTGGTAATTTAAGTGCCTTAGGATGATGAAGACCATTTCCTTCTCTATCATATACAGTTATATCCTTTGCATAGCCCACTTGAGCCTGCAATTTCATTTCTTCAAAATCCAATTGGTGATCATCCCCCACACTAGGGCAAGGTAAAAGGTAGAGGAAGACTCTTGAAAAGTTCGAGTATCATTCAAAGTGTAATTGCTTGATGCATGCATTGTGCGCAAGAATTGAAATCAAAATAGAACTAAGGGGGCATGAAAAAGTAGTGTGTCTCTGGTAAAAGCAAGGCCAATGCCCATTAAAAAGAAAAAGGAAAAACTAGAATTATGGCATTCTTTGCATGTCATTACATATTAGGATAAGATTGCATGTTTTTTTAAGTTTAGATATTTTTCTTTCCTAGATAGATTGCATTTTAGGTTAAGGAAATTTTATTTTCCTCATCTCCTAAATATTCTCCATTGATTTTATCGCCTATTGCTAAAGATAAGATTGCAATGCGATTTTCTCAAATTCCAAAAATCCATCGTAATATCATATCAAATCTCCATTTCTCACAAAATAATTAATTAAAAAAAACAACGGGCTCGGGCTAATTTGCTCCCTTCGTGAGCCTAGTTCGGCCTGTCAATTTAAAGCTCAGAACCAACTAATTCAAAACCATCTGCCACTGGTCCAATAAATAAATGCAAAAAAATGCAAATTAAAATAAATGCACATAAATTTGTATGCTATGCAATTAATATTTTTTCAGGGATAAAATTAACCCCTTATTTTCTATGCAATAAATAAATAATCGGACTGCCAAAATTTAGGTGTCAAAAGCTACTCCTCTTTGAAGGTGAACTCAAAGAGGTTGCTTTCAAAGACAAATTGAGACCTAAATTTTGACCATGCGCATACATTGAATGATTTTTTTGTTGGAAAATGAATTCCTATTTAAAAATGCAATTTATATGATGCATGGAAATGCTAATGCAAATGCATGATGCGAAAGGAAAGAACGTACCTACAATTACTTACCAATCAGTACGGTAGAGCATTTTGAGATACATGATAGATCCCCATTTACTCCACATGTACCTAGTTTTCACTCAGCTTCCTTGAAGAGTCTAATAGGTAATAAATTGAGACATCGTGATTGAGAAGAACATTCACATCCAAAGAAAGTGAAATGTTCAATGAAAGAATTGAAACATCCAGATCCAAACCGAGATGTCATTTTTTTTTTTTAAACTCGAAATACCTAGATCCAAACTAAGGTATAACGAGAAATATTGAAAAAACATTTACATCAAGAGTGAAATGTTTAAATGAAAATAATCAAGACATCCGAGTCTAGACTGAGATGTCAAAATTTTGGGACTCTAGGTTACAAAAGCATGCCAGGTCGATAAAAGAAATCTGAGCTACGGAAGCACGCTAGTTCGATAAAAGGGATTCTGGGCTATGAAAGCATGCCATGTCAAGAACTTCGAGCTACGAAATCACGCCGGTTTGATAAAAGGGACTTTAGGCTACAAAAGCACGCCAAGTCAGGAACTTCGGGCTACGGAAGCAAGCCGGGTCTATTAAAAGGGATATTGGGCTATGGAAGCACGCCGAGTCAATGAAAAGGGACACTAGGCTATGAAAGCACGCTAGGTCAAAAACTCTGGGCTACGGAAGCACGTCGGGTCTATTAAAAGGGACATCGGGCTACGGAAGCACGCCGAAGGATGGGTCAACTAGAAATGAGAAATCATCCCCATTGGACATGGAGAAGAAGAAAAGATTAGAGAAAGACTTGCCAAACTGATCGAACAAGAGAAGAAGCATGCTAAGGCACGGCACTGCCTTAGGCCCCTTGTCCACCAAGACCAGAAAGATCACCATCTCCAACTATGGACTTATTTGCCTTTCTTGCTACTAACCTTGCCCAGCTTCAAGCAGATGTTCATGAAATCAAAACCACTATCTCCTCTCCGACTCAATATATGGTGAAGATCAAGCGCACCCTTCTAAGCTTGGACTGCTACAACCTTGTCTATCTTGACCCTAGGCCAACAGAACCTAAACTCCCCACCTTCTCACAGCAACGCAAATACCCTCGCAATTAAACATTTTCAAATCTTTATGTGCTC